>OOFG01082794.1:0-10606 GCA_900323295.1 Molva molva
GGGTGAGTCTGGCCGTATGGACTCCAGATCCGTCATGGCGTTCCACTCGTTGACGCAGCTCTGCACGGAGGACACGCGGCTATCGTAGAAGCCGGTCCAGGTGAGGGCCCCGCTACCCGGGTAGTGGTGGTACCGGCAGGCCGCCTCGCGGGCCTTGTGGAGGACCTGCAGGGCGGACCTGGAGGACGCAGAGCAGAGAGACACAAGGTCCTAACGGGGGAGTTGAATGGCTGGTATTCAGAGCCAACACTTCAGGAGAGTTGAACAAAGGGATGTTTCCATGAGTGACCGTGGATGTAGAGAATATCGGAAAAAGGTTCCGTTGGACGTCAGTAAGAAAGGAAGTCAAAATCTCAGTTCATATCTGAATGTTTGTGACAAGCCGTCGGCTGTGTGGGATGCCAGCTGTGTCTTTTCTCTATATAGGTACATTTACTTATTTAATGGGTATTTACTAAAGCACGAGTCAGATTGCTGGATCCCTGGCACAACCCGTTTGGAAATATGACTTCAGATTGGTTTCCTGATATTGCAATCTGATTACACTTTCTGGACTATTTAGACACTTTTCTGTCAGACTACCAGATCGAAAGAAATAGTTGGAAAATATTTAAAATGAACTGTAAACTCTCACCTTTGTGTCATGGCTTGTCCCAAGTTTAGTTCCACAAACATTACTTAAAAATGTCCGCCCCTCTTCTACACCTCTTCCCAGTGTGGGCAGAGCTGGAAAACACCGTAGAAAACACCAGAAGGAGGTGTACACAAAGAGGGACAGCCATTTTAGGCAAAGAAACTAGACGGACAAGCCACACAGCAATAAGATGTTTATTTCAACCAATATGTTTAAAGTGTAAGAATTCAGTAGGTTCAACACATTGCCAAATTATCAGGATTCCTTTACCACCTGATGTCTAAATCAAGAAAATGGTTACTGTGTAACCAACATCCCACAAAGTGGACTGTGAATCACAAACATGGATGAACATTTATTTTGGAAACCAACTTGTATAAAAATCCACTGCAAAAGCCATCCAACTGCACTTTGATATGTGCGCGGTTGTGAAAACAACTTTAGAAATTGGTAAAGAACAGTATAGAAGTATACAACAAGTATACAACAAGTATACAACAAGGACAGACAAGCAGAACGTTTCACTCATGTCCTGTCGGTGTACACACGACACCAATCAGGTTCAGCACCAATAGACACACGGGCATCAAATTCAACCACAAGAGAAGGACTTCCAGGAGAGACAGAGACATCCACAACTCACCACATGGCTTGGACAGACACAGGCTTGAACAGATGCGAGCGCCCCGCAGTGTTTACACTGAATCCTCTGGTGGAGAGCAGAGACAGGGGCAGAGGTTAGGGGCTGTCTGTCCCTCCATTGGACGAGGTTATCGTTAAGGAAAAGTAACGGAATAACGAAAACTAGGCGTGAAAAAACATTTGCGATATCTGATATAAAAATAAAAATCGAGGCTTTACAAAAAAGACAATAACTAAATGAAACTGTATTGTGTGTTTACAAAAACGTTTCGTGTCACTTTGTCTTCTGTGGATGGCTGTTCATCTGTATGATGTGTTTTTATAACATAATACTTTTTCTGACCTTTTTGAATCTTTAACTAAACTAATCTAGCAAACCTGCTTTAAAAACGAATTAATACTTAACTAAAATTAGAAACATACGTCAAAATGAAATACAAATAAAGCTAGGTCAGAGTGTGTGAACAACACAAAGCCCAGGGGCTAGTTCATCAGCATGGGCTACTGTTCACAACACCAGCGACTAGAACATTCCTCCAGCCCACACACACACACACACAAACACTTTCCACCAGCTCAGCAAGAACTAAGCTGACACACACACACACACACACACACACACATTAACTCAGCTGCATTCAAACTGAAGAAAAACTAAAACCTCAAAACAACCCAGTACTCCTAATCCTTGTTTATTTCATGGCATGCCATAAGGAAATGTTAGTGCATCCTCGCCAAAAACGTTTTTTGTTACACAAAACGTTGCATTATGAAATAAAAAATAAAAAGGTATCCCTTTTTTTGCTCAAAGTACTGGATAATCATTCTGAAATGAGTCGACTCGTCGGCTCTCGTTTGCTTTGGTTTGAAAGGGAATGCAAAGCCGCGAGCCAGGGCCATAGTGACGCGTGTCCTCAGCCAGCAGGGAGCCACATACCCCTCTCCCTCCAGACGGACGGAGGTGTCGCTCCACAGCGGCAGCACCAGCCCAACGGAGCACGTCTTACTGTCAGGGAAGACGGCAAACACACAGAATTTCCCTTTTGGATAAATCCAAACAAACAAAATGCATTGATCAGGACATCCTTCTGAAAGGTTAAATTGGAAGACAGGCATGGTGGGGGGTGGGGGGTCACCCACCTGTCCGTATCGGACAGGAAGTCCATGCCCAGCAGAATGTTCTCCTCTGCGTCTTGACAGCCGTGTGTGTAGACCACCACCATGTAGCGCACTCGGTCCGTCCAGCTGCTCTCCAAGCGAACGGCCTGCAACGGCAACGCAACGTTTACCGGGGAGATCAACCCTTCTGGGGTCGAGCACAACGTAGACGAGAAGCACGTGAATGTCATGACGTTATCGTTTGCCTGGGACCCAGGTAGAGGGACAATAACACCACTAAGACGGATACCACAGATATATTGTGTATCGAGGTGTGAGGATACGTTACACTGACCAGTCTAACGCAATCTTCAGACCGAAGCGTCTTCATCATGACTTCCAGGTGTTGAATTAAGTCGCCTGAAAATGAGGCAGGAAGTTACAGAAGTCCCAGATTCCTGCAACACTTACATTTCTCCAGGCTGCAATGTGAGACGATAGGTTGAGGAGTTGATACACAATGTAGTGTTTCAGTAGGAGGTCTGTGGGGGGGCCGTACCTGTGAAGGAGTGGTGTGTTGGGGTCAGAGGTCGGTTCCCACAGCCCTCCTGCCGCAGGAAGAGAGCGGCACCCTTGACCATGACGAAGCTGGTCTGGAGGAGGCTGCACCGTGGAACACATGCATGTGGTGTTCACTTTCAGAGCGTCTGGCTCAACTGTTCTTTGTCTTTACCCGGTACAAAAACAACGTAAGCATGGTGTGGACTCGACTAGCCTCAGAACACATGACCTGTCCTTGCTTAGCAAAAAGGCACATCGCTAAAAATTGCATTCTCCTTGAAGTGCAACGGATCGCTCTCTGTCCAGAGAAACTGTTCATTGTTGTTTTGGGAAATTGTAATAGCTAGAACCTTAATTCCAATTGGTTTTCTAGAGAGTGCATATGTGCAATAAAAAAACAGTTTGGAAAACAAACACATCCAATACAAACTAGTTTACAAAATAACTTTTCAAAACTTGAGGTAACACTTGAGGAGTGGGAGGATGAAAAGTCCACCCACTCAATTGACCAGCTCCTTAACCCTAATCCTTGGGCCTAACATGCAAGTAAAGGCAGATACGGACACTTGATTCTTGCGTCCTAAAGTATGGCTCTAGTCTATTGGAAATCTATAAATTCCTCTGAAAAACGTTCTGCCCTCAGTGTTAAAGGTGGGAAACCCCAAATTAGAAATGGTCATAAAGCAAAAAAATGTTTTTAAGAAAAGGAAAATATTTTCAGTGAAACAACGGCAATCTTCTCTAATGATGACGTGACCTTTCCTAGTAGAAACAAATCGGGAATCCAGTTCTCATTGGCTCTGAAGGATCTCCGCTCTTCTGCTCTGACTGCTACCCACAGGCAGCAGCTTATCTCTCCTTCCCAGCTCGTGCTTGGCCAATCAGCCGCCCCGCTACCTCCTACTCCACAATGGGCCTTATTCACCTAGCGGCCATCTTGGTTCTAAACACTAGCTGGGTGGGGGGAAACTGAATGCGGAATTCCGCCATCAGGCCCCCCCCACTTGACTGTAAGGCAAGAGTTTAAACATTCCAATTCTGGCTTTCTACAACTAAACTTCAACTAAAATCTCACAGAATTCTATACAATTCTATTCAATTCAAGCTTACCTCTGATTATTTGTCTGGTCGTCATCATTCCCAAAACCCTAAAGAGGCCAGAGATATCGAATTAGTAATCATGAGGGTGAGAACCACCATTTTATAATAATGTTTAGTCGACGTCGATGGTTCACATGCCAGCAACAGCATGGCACGTTAGCACACCTAGCTAGTATGAAGTAAGTAGGACATACAAACTAGTTGTGGGTTGTAGTTGAAATGTGCGCTTGTATAGCTCATGTGATTTTATCTTAAATGATGGTTAAAAAATGGTTAAATGTTGAAAAAACTGGTCAAAACATTGTATTACACTGTAATACAATGTGAACAAACATTAACATTAATGTGCATTAATGAAAAACACTTCATAAACCTTGAATTTGGGTGGATAATTAGCACGTATACAATCAGGTGATGATCTGGTTTGGTGAGAAGCAGGACTATCAACTACTTATATATTCGCCAGTGTGCTGTTTCGAAAAATGACCATAATAAGCATGTATAAACATATGCCATATTGGTTGTCTCCATGAAAATAGACTGGCAATAAAACCCAATACGTTTACAGTCTAATTTATCTTTCTTCTTTTTTAAATAAAACGTTAGGGCAGATGGAAAATGTATCAAATATGAATTAATGACAATACCATTCACAATAAACCCTTTAATGTAACATTACAATACCAACCTGGACCAATCACAACTTAAATAAAATGTGTCAACTTTGTAGATAGTTGATTGGTGGATAACATGGTCTTGAAATACATGCTTGATGACAAAGCAGAGTTGATGCAAACGCTATTAGAAAGGGCAGTGGTGTACGCAAGGCGAATGTATGGGCGCCATCTGGTGGCTACACAAGCCCACGTGACGCAGAAACTTGAACCCGTCACCTGCAGATGGCTACTCAGCAGAACGCTCTTGTAGCCTACAGATCATGACATCACCTGGGCGCACTTCACTGGACATTGCAGCTTACTACTTCTTTCAACAGTGACGTAACGTTGCATTGACTGAGGGAAACACAAGGAGGACGAGATTCTTTTTTTCTGTACTTTTGTGCTGTATTTTAATTGAGGCGACTCACCTACTGTCGCAGATGGAAATTCCCACTTTGTTTTGGTAGTTCCTCTCTTAGTATAATTTTGTTTAAAAGCCACAATATAATTTTCCTGCTGCCAAATCGGAGCACAATTCGCCCTTTTCTTGTCGTTGAACATGTGTGCCCCCTACTCCAGTATGAAACTATATTGACATAGGTCTATCACATTAACCGGTGAATGGAATAGAATGATATTTCCAAATGTGATGTTTATTCCCTACTAGTAAGTCACGACTTGCGCCAATGACTTGGCGCTTGTCTGGTCCACTTACCTCCCCCGTGTTACTGGTGCTGATGCTAGCCGAGGATGCTGCGTTTGAGACGGGGGTGCGCTGCAGCGTCACCAGGGCCATGGTAGGGAAACGAGGGGCAGTGAAGATGTGCGGAGATTGTCTCTGTCACTGGGGAGAAAATCCCAACCCAGGAACGCATCAAGTAGCACCTGAAGCAAAATTCCTTATTTTTGTTCCAGTACGGTAGACGCAGTTTTTACAAGGTAGCCTAATCAACGCATACTTGTGTAGGCTCTCGATAATTTCTCCATTTGTATCCCGATGCTTTCAAATAGAGAAACAAAACATTGCGGGTTGCATGCGGCGCATAAATGACATGCAGCTTTGACGAACGCCTGCGATTGGCTACCCGAAAGTGCGCGTGGGCTGTCATTGGGCCAATGTCGTCAAGGTGACTGTGGACAGACTAGATACTAGATAAATAATAACAACGCTATCAGAGGGATAAAAAGTCAAATAAAACATGTTTAAACCAAAGCGCACAAATTTTGCCAAATGCACCCCAGATTTGTAGTCGTTATTCAAAATTAAGTTTCACCGAATTCTGCAATTTGCTATCCGTCTGCTGTAATGATTCCTTTAAGCAAGCGTTAATGCAGATAACGGAGACAGGCCCACCAATAATATATTATATAATCATAAAGTATTTTATTTAAAAAACCTAACATTTATTGATGAAAATAGTTTATTTCAGCTTGTTTTAAATATGTTAGTTTTAGATAATAATAAATATATACAATCCAGTTTGTATCCAAGGGGCTCTCCAGGGCTCACAGGAAACCATTCAATATTTGACAGGAGGCTAATAAGGAATAACAAAATTGAACCAAATACGTTATTGTCCCATATTCAATCAAATATGTAAGGATGCTGTTGGCTCCCTGATTTCTCAGTGGCCAGTGGAGCCAAAGCTGTGGTGTGGCATTGCTTGTCACGTTGCGTTAGCGTGTGGTTTGCTTCAGTGTGTGGGTCCACGCTGGTCATGTCATGCTCTGCCGGGTCACGGTGAGACTCTTGAAGACCCAAGCCGGTGGTCTCGACGGGCAGACACATGGACTGCCAGTAGGCTGCAGGCGCAGTACATGGCCAACGTCAGGTGTGAAGACATGCTGATCAGCACCTGCATGGGCCAACGCATTCAGTGGTTCTATATCTTTTCTATATTCTACCAGTTTTTCTATATCTATATTTCTATATTTTCTATATATCAATATGGCTCCTGTACCCCTTCTTCAACACAAACCATAACTACCCCCTGGATCCTTGCTCAGGTACTAGGGCACCCTATGTGCAACATGAGTACTTGGTGAATAGTGTAGGCCTACCTGGGACAGGAAGGTGAGTCAGGACTGCACCCAGCTTGGCCATGGTACTGCAGGTCCCCAGACCCAGGGCCCGGGTCTCTGTGGGGTACACCTGAGGACCGGCACAACGTGTTCAGATCATCCCTGGATGTATTACCATGGGCACGGTTCTGTATTTATGGTTCTAACCTCTGGTGTGTAAACATAAGCTGCTTGAGACCTGCCCGTGATGGAGGCTCGAGGAAAAAAGATGGAGATTGTAAGAGCAGTCCTACACAGAGGGAAGGGAGGGAACACAGGGAGGAACGTCATTTTGATTCAATAGAGATGCATGAGCGTATTCATTTTCTATTGAGCTCTAGGTTTATAAACAACACCACCACCATACCTCCCAATACAACAAAACATGGGCAGGGTAGACAAAGAAAGTAGGACGAAACACAGCGCCATGGTTTTCTTCTTGCCAATCCGGTCGACCGCAAGAAGAGTGACCAGAATCCCTACAAGGCAATGGAGTGGAGGAGTGAAGATATAGCCGCGGGGCTGCGTGGTTAGTGCTAGACACCGCTTGGTGTCTTGAAAGCTCAGGAGAGGTGATGGAAACAGACTTGAAATACCCGTCGGACGGTCGCTAGCTTCTTTCAACAGCTAGTGCACATCTGTGACAGCCCTGCAACAGTGCAGTTCTCCACCATGATATCATCAGGGATGGGTGGGTTCACAATAGCAGTATTTAATGTGTGGAATTCAGTTAATGTGGTAATGTGGACACTTGTAGTCAGCATCGGTCAAATAGTGGCATTCCAGACTGCAGTTTGCATCTATCTTGCTGCTGTGGGACGCTATAATGGAGAGAAACATGATTTTATTCCTTAGTCGGTATTGGAGCTGAGATTGTGGCATCGGAATATTCTAAAATGGAGGCCGAAAAAACCACAGACAGGAATCTGAACCGTTAAACAGGAATGTCACGTACCCTGACACACATCGCCTCCTTGGAACAGTGCAGTGGTCATGAGCACTATCCCATTACATGAGAATGCATATGCAAACCTATGGATAAAACCCCAAAAAGACAATGACTGTTGCTAAATGCACACCAAAAAATATATAGGTTTTAGAAAAATCTGTTTTACAGGGCAGTGAATTGTACTAATGTACTTCATAGAGCAACGTAAGCACCAGCCACCATACAGCCCACAGCAGACCTCCTCAGGTATGCAGGAGAGAGAAGGTCTCTGATCTGGCCGCATTCCATCTGAGAACGGAGAAGTTAACCTAATGAGTTCTACCTGTTATTACACCTCTGAGATAAAGACCTATATACTACTCTATATGGAAGAAATGACTGGAGAGAGCATTTACAGTTCACCTGATTTCCGGCGGTCAGACTGCCTCTGGGCATGGGCTTGCCGTTATCGCCTGTGATCCGCCTCAAGGTTGCCATCGCAACGTCCCAGTTCCCGACCAGGAGGTCAAAGTGGGCACTTTCTGGGAGCCGCTGTGAATAATCATTTATTACAAGCACATCATTACTTTTTCAAAAGAAATGTAACATATTTAGGTGATGATTGTATCAGGACTTGTGATTCATCCATCCAAGTGAATATAACATCAAAATATCAAACACATCAAATACTTTACTAATCATCATTTATTAAAAGACAATGAATAAGCCAACATGCAGAGCCCATTGTTAATCATCAGGAAGATGGTTCTGTTTACAATTTAAAATGATGGGGTGTTCCTTATTACATTGTTCATCTGCATGCAGCCATTGTTTGTCATCTGAAGCTACACTATCTTTTTCTTCTGTGGTTTTTGTTCAGCCCGGAAACAATGCAATTGAAAGCAGGTGTGCTTTGGTTTGTATATGTGCGGTGCTTACGAAGCAGAAGGCGATGTAGAGCACAAAGGGTCTGGTTGACAGCCCGAGGAGCCATCACCAGCCCAGAGTGGGCATGATCAACATGGCCAGAACCACCTTGAACATGGCACCGTTGGCCCAGAAGATCTGAAATATTCACGGAAAACAATAATATGAAGACATTAAGTAGGGTAAAAAGATATACAAATTATAATCCATGAAATACTAAACCAATGACTTGATTACCGCGTTCAGCATTATGAGGATGGCTGGATGAGTCCGACTGGATGAGTCCGACTCGTAAGACGGGTTAGTTATGTTACCATGTAAGTAAGTTATAAACCAATCTTTCTAATCAGCCTCCGCAGAGCGGAGCCCTCAAACTCCTGTAACCCGGAGCGTAGTTATATAACAGTCAGTCCAATGTCGTGAGTGCACAGTGTATGCGTCGCCAGGGGTTACAGAAGCACGCCTGCGGGGGCCCCCTGATCCCCACACCCACCAGGCCTTGCAGAACCAGAATCCAGACGTACGTTGGTGCAGAAGCACTGAGCAGTCCATGGTAAGAGGTCCACACCATCCTCATCGTCAGGCCCTGTTGGAGAAGAAACACAACGCAATCATAGCCCACTTATGGCCACGGTACAATGATACACTGAATTTACATTCATAGTAAATCAATATAAAAATATCCTTTTTTGTTTTTTGTACCATTTTTCTGCCATATTTGCCGCAAGTGTTTCCCCATAAAGGAGCACTTATGCTCATGCCTTTGTACACGCGGAGAGAAATGCCAAGAAACAATCCATTCAGATACAATTATTATCATGCTGAAGGGGTGATACTAGATAGGGTGATGGTGGAGGTTGTGTTGTGGTGAGGGTGGTGATGGTGAGGGGGGTGGTGGTGATGGTGGTGGTGGACCTGAGGATGGGGGTGGAAGTTGTGTTGTGGTGAGGGTGGTGATGGTGAAGGTGAGGGTCGTGGTGGTGGTGGTGGTGGACGTGAGGGTGGACAATGGGGCAGCATGTGGTTTTACCGAGGTGAGGAGTGCTACTTGGAAAGTAGATCATCTCCATTCACAAAGTAGCTGAGGGCCCAGCATGCTCAGGAGCATCATCTCCATCCGCCATCTACACACAGCCAGACAGGGAGACACAGCCGTGTACATTGGAGAGAAACACATCTAGGAACGAAAAACACGCGTAAGAAGAAGAACGAAAGGCAAAATCAGACGTGTGTTCGTGTTCTTCTTACCCAGGTCCAACCGCTAAGAAAGGAGAGCTTCGCCTGAAACATCCCAAAGCCAAAGGCGTCCACAGAATCCTGTACTGTCAACGTTTCTGTTTGAGAGACTTTAATAAGACAATGCAAAGTCATACATTTGTACACTGGACTTTGTTGTCATGCTGCACACACTCTTAAGCACACACACATGAGCTTGTAAAACACTGAAATAATGAGGCTGAAACACAATCAGCCTCATTACTGATCATGCCTCATACTGATGATAAAGCAGGCGTTTGGATAAACTACCTTCATGTAAAAGTGTTCATTTGTCAAGCTCCAGATTTGAGTCGCAAACTTAAAACACAACCTAATGAAACTTGGAATCCGATCTATTGAACAGAACATTGCCAAGTCAAATTGATCCTCAAGTTCTCTCATGTTGGCAATATGGTGGCTGCTGAAAGCATGGGTGTTATGGTTAGACTACAAAACTTTGGCATGATTGGAATCCGGTTGTGGTTGTGGTTTGGGATCTGTGTCAATTTCATTTTTAGCTACAGTTGTCTTCCTCAACTGGAAATGACCCCTCACCGCAATAGGGAATATACAGACACACACAGACACACACACACACACACACCCACACACACACACACACACACACACACACACACACACACACACACACACACACACACACACACACACACACAGATAATGAATAATAAACATGAACATATAAACAACATAAAACATGAGTGTTTCATGAGGGGC
>OOFG01082799.1:0-12930 GCA_900323295.1 Molva molva
GACGCTCCCCCATTCATACCTTCTACAACTGGCCTGCACTGCCTCCACCTCCCATCGACACACACACACGCACACGCATGCACGCACACACACACACACACACACACGCACACACGCATGCACGCACACACACACACACACACACACACGCACACACACATGCACGCACACACACACACACACACACACACACACATGCACATGCACACACGCACGCATGCACACACGCACGCTTGCATGCACGCACGCACACACACACACACACACACACACATTCCCTCAAGGTCCCCCTGCGCCCCAAATGAACAACAACTCTGGGGAAACTTGTCTTTGGAGGCCCCCTCTTTCACTAGAAACAAGCAATAACTAAACTTCCCTTGTCTTATATATGTGATGTTATGTTATAGTAAATATAACAATTAACTTGGGACATTTCTTTTGGTTTTTAAACCATGTTTTGAATGAACATTGTTGCGTTGAAGGATTAAAAAAGAGCATTGTAAGCCCTTTTTTTTGCCCGTTCTTCAACATTTGCTTGATTTTATTTTCATGAATCAAGTAAATATACTTTTCCATAGCTAAAGCACCAGGTCAGACCTCCTGTAAAAAAACTAAAACCCACGGGCAAGTGATGTTGCCAGATCACTTTTCATCTTGCCTACATTACTCCAAAACCAGTGCAGTGTGGAAAACCACCTGATGAGAGTTGAACGAGAATTCAGCTCCATGAGTCAAGAGCTGATGGGAAACATCACTACTTTAATAACACTCAGAGCAGTGAACAGTGATGACACCATTGACTGCATTATAAAAAAAAACTAATCTAAACTCTTTCCCACTCTGAACTCCCTACATGTCTATCTATCTCCTGTTTACGTCTATATCCAACAAGTGGTGCCCGCTGTTGGACAGGGAGAGTCATCGCTGACGTCCCCACAGGACCTCTTATCTAATAAAGCAGTGTTGACAACCAAAGAGACAGACCCTCTCTAATGCTCTGTGCAGCAACGCTTGGGTTTGCAGACGGGGCACCCGTTTAAACAGTGGCTGTTTACAAGACACTAGACCCCTAAAAGCCAGGTGTTTGGGGTGGGGGGCTGCAAATCGCCCCTCATCCGTGAAACGAATGTAGAGATGAGATTAAATTTACAGAGAGATACATTTGCAATTGATTAACACTGCGGCCACCGTGACAAATTGAAGGAGTGTGTGCAAGTCTTTTGTGAGTGAGTGTGTGTGTGTGTGTGTGTGTGTGTGTGTGTGTGTGACTAATTGCGTGAGCGTGTGTGAGCGTGTGTGTGCTTGCACACACATACACACACACACACACACACACACATATAAACCTCCAAAAGCAACTCTGCAGACTTTTATACAAAGACAGTGACAGATAAGTGCAGAAACTAGACACTCTAGAATAATTGTAAAGACGTTGAACACATTTCAAAATGAGTTGCCGCTCTTTTAGGAATATAGAACACCGTATTGATCTATGTATCTCTTTAGTTGCTTATTGTGATCAACACAGGTAAGAAAGAGCTTCAGGATGTTCCACCTGCCCGCGTTTAAAAAAAAAAAGGATTTAGAGGACTTGGGTTTCCTCTGCACCCCTCTTTTTGTCTGGTATTAATGAGCAATTAACTTTGCATACAAGGTTACGGACAATAGTATTGGTTGTCAGATTATGCAAATGCCCTTGGTCGTGGATATGCTGAAAGAGGACGTGGAATCTGTGTGAATAGTGCGGGTTTGGTTCTTTCTCTTTTCGATGAGAAAATGATATGCAAACTGTACCAACATCTGCGTTAAGAGGATTAGGACGCCACTCGACATCCAAGCGGACAATTGTTAATAAATGAACAGCAAATGGGAGGCGAATGTCCCAGACTGTGTCCAGAATGAAGCAATGGCGCTGCTCTGTTGCCGATGCGCACACATTAAACCCAACTGAATACATTGTCTCATTTGGCTGTTAATTGAAACTTGTTGTAAATTGTATAAATATCACCTCGGCGACGGATTATTAGGCTACTGCGCGGTCGCTAAAGTTATACTGAAGATGACAGCCATGGACATGTTAATTCTATAGGCAGCCTATATATATATATTTTTTTTTTTTTATAAATACGCAGTTTTTTTTCCTCGCCTACTGAGAGGACTTCTAAAAAACAGGTGCACGGAGAGGGCAGACTATTGTCCGATAAATCTCTACTCCACTTGGGGAAAGGGGAGGGGCCCATGTTTAATACAAAGTTAATATCGATTTAATGCTTGTCACTACCCTTCTGAATCTTGCAGCTTTGCAATCATTCGTTGAATGTCGAGTAGGATTTTGCTCTGTGCCAGATGCTGCTAGGATGTTTACCGGCAGTCCGAATGGCGTGTCAGGAGATGAATGCGTCGCCAACACGCGCAAATCACTTTAATGTCTGAGTTGAAGGTTTTCCAACTGAAATCTGAGTTAGTGCAACTATTACAATATCTGTACACGGAAGATTATGCTGTAAAATAATAAACACATATCCTACTAGGCTGTCATAGTGTTATAGCCTATATGTATATACGTTTAATTTATGATTTATTTTTTTAAAACTTTTTTTAACATTTATCATCAGAAATGTAGGCCTATGGGAGAGTTTGTACGACCCACCAACTAGCCTATCAACTTTATCACTTTAGACGCACATATTTGACAGTTTCAGTACTTCGGTCGGTTTGGTTAGGTACTTTTTTGTATGTGTATATTCATGTTTTTTTCATCTGCTCTTGCAGATGAGTAGCCATCTAAAAGGCCAACTAAGCATCGATGTCTATGCCATATCAACAGAAGTCACCCTTAAACAACACGAAAGCAGTAAGTGTTAGGAAAACAACATGAAAAGCGTGTTGCCCGTGTTGTTCTGGTATCCTCCAGTGTGGACGTTATACGCATTAGTTAGTCCAGAGACTACACACTGACAGGCCACTAACAAGCGAATAATACCTGAATGGAAAATAGCAAAATAATAATAATAGATATGTTTATTTATTAGTTTTGATTTGGCTAATTCTGCCCGTGGCCCCTGGGACACCAATACATTAATCCAACCGTCTGTGCGGGCGCGTGTGTTTGTGCGGCGCGCGTATTTGCGTTCATGCGCGTACTTTTTCTGTTCGTTAAGATTTTATTTTTTTGTTTACAAATGTATTAATACGATGGGAACGAAAACGCTTACTCATTCTTTTTTTTTGTTTCACTCCCATTCTCGAGTTTACAAGATAGTAAAACAATGTTTGGGGGTGGTGCGGAAAGTCCACTTAGCGGAGAGACGGATAAGTGGTGCTGCTGGTGGTGTGTCATACGAGTTTGCAAACAGTCCGCAACAATCTGTTCGTCCTGTGCTTCAAATGAAAAGACGGGGTGTTCCCTTGCTTGATGCGCCCACGTCACCAATAAATAATGTGAGAATAATAAACAGTTAACCACCTGTCGGACCCGCAGCACAATACGACGGGCCATAGAGAGCTCTTCATGCATGGGTAACATATTTACTCAACCCTTTCACTAGGAGAGGGAGAAAGTGACGCAAGACAATAGTTAAGTTAATCTATTTAGTAAATTGTTTTGATATGTCCTGGCTGCGGTGGCGAAGGGTGGGACCCTTGGCTGGATGGACCATTCCATTGGAAAGTCATATATGGTCCGTACGGGACATGGCGGAAGAAAGGGAGGTGCTAGTGAGCCTAATATCTCAGAGATGTGTGTTTAATAGCTTTAATTCGGGCGAAGCCAGCTGTTTTACCCTGTTTGGTAAAAACAGGGGGGAGACCTGGCAAGCTTGCAAAGCTAGTAGAAATTAGTCTCGGTCATCCAGGCTGAGCTGTGCTTCCTGCAAACCATCTGCTTAGCAGTCACAAAAGGAGGATTTTGGGTAAAAGTAAAGGAATATAGGCTCATAAAAAGCTTTGAAGGTCTCGTTGCGTATTTCACCGTGAATAGCAGAGTTGGGATCGACTGTCTTAATGCCTTTTTATTTTCGCAAGACAGATCTCTCTTGGGGTCTCTACCTTTTATAGACGCTCGGTCTATAAAGAAATCATTTCACGGAGGCGTTCCCTTTTAGAGAATTGTAAACAATTTAGCCGATATTATTTATTTATTATGAATTAAGATAAACATCGTTTCAAGTAGAAATTAGACACTGCTTAGCAGATAGTTAATTGCCGATCACAAAACCACCAGCAATAATAGCATAATAACATAATCGAAATAATAAAATAAATAACAAAATAATAACAATAATAATAACAATTATTATTATTATTATTATAAGAATCTGAATAACAACAACAACAAATGTTATTCAGGCTTATGGATTGATTATTTTATGGCACTTTTTCGTTTAATTCAATATAGGCTATAGATTAATTAATTAATTGATATTTGTTTTTACGTGCCATGTTGTAGCTTAAGTTTAATCTTACACCCTATTCATGAAGTTTAGGAAAATAGTTAATAACCTTTATTTAAAATGAGGAGCTATAATTAGAATGTTCTATTTAATTCATAAAATTCGTTACGTTTAAAAGAAAACGTATTTAAAGGCCCATTCAACGAAAAATACAGGTTATTTAAAGTATTTTTCGGGCTATAGGTAACTGAATTGAAACAAGCAAAAAGTTGGGTATTTGTCGCTCTTTCCACCGGGATCGGCCGGGTTTAATGGTTTTAGGGCGAAGCTGACAGAACACGGCTATCAGGCCCCAAGTGGCTTTAATAGGAGTTTTATTATATGGGTTTCAGTGTCCGCTCATATGAATGCGTTCTAAATCAAATCACAGATGCACTTTTATTCAGCTGGTTAAAATAGCAGAACAAAACCGTCTTTAGAAATAAAGCTTTTATTCCAGTAGGCTTTTTTTTTTGAATACGAGAGAGGGGAAGGGGAGGAAGGGAAAGGGGGCGCCATCGCAGCTGAGGGTGACAGTTAGTTCATGGTTAACAGGATCAGCGGCACATGGTTGAGGGCCGCACACTTCTCCTGCGCGCAATGTGAAGCGGGTCTGGCGCACTGAATGAAGACTTTGCAAAACCCTGTGATATTTAACACATCTGTTAAAGCGTTTTGATAGCAGAAATCCGTTTAAGACATTATTCCATGACGAGCCCCAGATTGAGTGTTGAGAATCCTGTGTAACCATTGGACTCATTTGCATGCGATATATAGTGAGCGGTATCACTCTCATATAGGCCGATATAGTGCACACAAACAAACAAAGAAAACGAATATACTTTGCTTAAAGATGTAGGCCGAGATTGACATTAGTCATTCACCGTTCATCCAGTTAATAAATTGTGATTATTTCTGCCACTATTAGAAACTTTAACATGGAAAAACGTAAAAGTTCATAATGTGCATTTAATGCTAGTTCGTTTTTTATGTAATACCTGAATAGAAAACAGCGGTATTTTTTTCTTCTGTTTTTTCTAGGTCGGGCCCTCTTTACAAGTTTCCAAACAATGTTAGATTGCTTTTTAATTAGCCCACTTGGGCTTTTGCCAAACAAAACTAATTCGCAGGTTCTTAAAGGGAACGTGGTCAATATGCAAAATTGATGACTGTGGCTCTTTTGTGGAGGGGATATTGTGTGTCGCTTGCTTATGAAGTCTAATGCAATCATAAATTGTGCTCCTCAGCCAATCAGCACGCCGGGGATGTCGCTTGAAAGCGACCCATGTGGAGAACTTTGTTGAACCCCATTGTTGCGGCTGTCAACCCTGAAAGCAGCGTTGGGGGGGCAGGCTGCTATAAAATGCCTGTCCCCACACTGAGGAAACCAGAAGAGTTACTAGCCATTCAGACAACAGATCTTCTCCACTTTTGCTGAGACGGAGTATTTCTTACAGCCATTTTTTGTGTTGACTGGACTATGATGATCCCAAGCGTCCTCGCGCCTCCCGCCATGATGTACCCGGGTCTCTACCACCCGGCGGCCGCTCTGCCGCTCCACCACTCCATGCCGTCCCCCTACCAAACACACTCCAGCTTCCTCGTGGAGGACCTTCTGCGGATGAGCAGACCGGCGCCGTACATGAGCCGGCCAACACCGTCAGTGAACGTGTCCCTGGCCACGTCCACCGCCACGGTGTCCATCGCGGGCGCAACAGAGCGCGGGATCATGTCCCATCATGCGATGACACGCGATTCGTGCTCCCCGAAATGCTCCTCTCTACCCACCAGTAAAGATCCCACTTTTCTGAAGTTTGGAGTAAGCGCCATTCTGGCACCATCACCAAAGACCGGTAAGTTACATTTTGAAGTGATCAATTAAAGCGTACTTGAAGATATGTGTTTTTGCTTACGAGGTTTGTTAATTACTTGTGGTTGTTCTGTTATTAACCGGCGTGTTTATTTCGTTCACAGCATCGTCTCCTCCTGCCATCCACATGCACTCCAAGGCCTTCGCCATTCCTTATTTTGACGGATCCTTCCACCACATGTTCAGGCCACCGTATCTACCAGGTAAGGACAACTTTACGCATCGTCTGCTGCAGTGAAGTCTTATTTTGCCTGGACCTTCTTTTACCTGTCTAAAAACTCAAAGCAAAATATACGAATGTGGATTTTTTTTCTATTTGTATACATTTTCCCAAAATATGTTCATAAAAGAGGCGATTCTGCGCGGGGTTAAAGCGAAGAGAAATCAATGTCTTATTAATGGGGTCCCCGTTGTCTGTGGCCCTTGCCCAATCCTAGCCCACCCCCTAATTAACCAATTATCCCAAATCGTCACGCTCTAAATTTGAGGCGGGGTGTGAGTGAGTCTCCCTTCTTCCCATTGGGGGCGTTTGGGTATTTCCACGGCTCCGCGTTTTCCCACAGTGCTGAGCTTTCAACACCATGACCAATTTGGTCAATACCCACCGGGCAAACCACCCACAGACCCCGGCGAGTGACTTTTACCAGGCGGGCGAAAGGCGTGAACCAGTCATGCACTAATTTCCCTATTAGGCGCTATTGAGAGTTTTCAATATTCTCACAAGACCACATAGCGTGTTGTTGTTCGTTATTCAGGGGTGCGAGTATACAGGGCAGCTACATTTGTAGGGGATGTCCCCCAAAAACACTATTTTTAAAAGTATTTATACCGACGCAAAGGTGCAAAGAAAATGCAGTTTGGAGTCGCTTTAAATATTTAGAAATACGGATCTCTACAACACTTTTCAATCGCGCCTCGCCCATCTAGGATAGGTATAGCTTACCAATGACCTCAAACACTCACTCTCTGTGCTCTAAACGTTTCTCTATTCTCAAACAGGGCCAATCGAGGAGGTAAAATAAAGAATAATCTCTTAGAAAAGTCTATAAAGTCGCTAGTCCCTGCCTTTCATTCAGACAAATCATAATGGAGATAGGCTCTTTTCATGGGCTCAGCTCAATGCCTCAACAAAACAACTCGAGCGGCCTGAAAGGCTTTTCGTGTTCATTTAATGAAAATGATTTGAGGGCAGGCAAAAAAATGCACCATGGTTCCCCCCAGGCATCAGTATTCTGGTATGCAGTGGTGTTTAGTTTGAAAGTGTAAATCTCCCTTTGTTGCGATAATATATGGCCTTCGCCGCCTGTCCAGAGTCTTTTCTGCGTTAGTTCATTACTACACAATTACCGTTCACGGTTTATTAACTCCTCTATCCGCCCTCGCGGGGTTCCTTAAAGGATATGCTCCCTCTTTACCATACCAATGAGCTTGGGGACCGGCCAATGTGCTAATTAGTCACCTCGTGCCATTTCACTCCAACCAGAGACGCATTGCACAGCCCAAGCGTGGAGAAAAAAAAAACATAATAAACAGCTTAAAAGTTTAGAAGCAAGCGTATAGACCTATAAGGAAAAGCCGCTGTAGGGCAGAGAGGAAACGGTGCATCTGCAACGATTGCGGGTCACAACGGAAGTAAACAAAAAAACTGAACATTCCTTGTGATTTGTTTTGCAGCATCTGCATCTGTGGTGCCCATGCCGGGAACCTTTTCCTGGCCGCTAGCCGCCAGAGGCAAGCCAAGAAGAGGGATGCTGAGGAGAGCCGTGTTCTCCGACATTCAGCGCAAGGCTCTGGAGAAGATGTTCCAGAAACAAAAGTACATCAGCAAACCCGACAGGAAGAAGCTGGCCTCCAAGCTTGGACTGAAAGATTCCCAGGTAAATATGAAACTAAAACAAAAAAAAAGCACAACGCACATGGGCTTTTAAGCCTATGGGACATTTTATGGCGGAGGTAGCCTTGAAAGTTTGGTTTTTCCCAATTGCCCAAAACTAAACGTGTTGCGCTTCTGTTCCCATCTCCAGGTGAAGATCTGGTTCCAGAACCGACGCATGAAGTGGAGGAACTCCAAAGAGCGGGAACTGCTCTCATCGGGAGGTTGTCGCGAACAAACGCTTCCCACCAAAACCAACCCGCACCCGGACTTGAGCGACGTTGGGAAGAAGTCCTCTGCGGAAGAGGAGGAAGACGAGGAAGAGGAAGATGGTTTCAGCAGAGGAAGCGTGTCGTGTCACTCCCCAGCTGCAGGCGACCACGTGAACAGTGTTGGCTCCAACATCTCGTCCCCGTGTCTGTCCAGTAAGCACTCAGACTTCTCCGAGTCCGACGAGGAGGAAATAACTGTATCTTAATTTATTATGAAATACAATATATCTATATAAATATATGTGTATATAAAACCCGTGTGTATACCAGATTTTCTGAAACGCAAAACATAATCAGTATGGGACATCGCTCGCAAGAGGCAGTATCCCTGGAGCCACACACTAAAAGCAGGCTGTTTAACAATGTTTCCCTTAAATACTCCACTTCCATCAAACTTAACAATAGCACCGTTCACTCCAGGTATTACTTCTGAGATATTTGTTTGCTGTTTTGCACAGCTCTTTTTTAAAAACTGTACAGATCTATGTACAATTTTGTATGGACATTTTATGCCAAGAATATGACGATACTTGTGATCTTTAATTGCTTATTGATGTGTTTCACCGATAATTTATGAATTTGTTTAATAACTATGTTGTATTATTTGTTGTATATATGTTTATTACACATTTTTGTAAAAAACAATACCAAAATAAAATGCTAAATAATTAATATTTTGTGGTCTTCCGCTTGGTACATTGTAAAACAGTGATGTATGAGGATATCATGTTTTGCTATGGATATAAAAGAAGTGTGGAGTGATAACAGAAAAAAATGAGTGCATCTTCAACCATAAATAATCATTAATTTTATTGAATCACAATAACTTAAGACTAGTACAGTGAAATCAGAGTTCATTCTCCAAGCCCTGCACATACCAGACCAGTGATGGCAAACTCCACCCACCGGCTCCCATGGAAAGAGACTGTACACAAAATACACCTTTTTCAAGTACTGTTACAAATTATCTAGAAAAAGTAATCAAATGTTGCAAGGTCATCACTCATTTACAAAGTTATGTTACATATAAAAATGTACATAGCAAAAAATGCTAAACATTCATTAGGGTTTGTTAAGTACCTCAATTCAACACACCTGCCGATCCACATCTAACCCTTTCTCCAAGCAGGCTTAATACAAAACTTAACAGAAATACAGAATCTGTTTCCGTTGTGCTTTCAGTTAACATTGCCAGAGAGCATCTTTAAAAAAAAAAAAAAAGCAGACACATGATCATTGTGGTTGAAGAACTACAAGAGCACACATTTCGAGGAAAACAAAGTATTCCCAACTCTTGTTTGAATGCTGTAGTTCAACTCTGGGGCCATGGCGAGGAGCACGTCATGTTTGGCTTCCATCTCGACAACGGAATGAATCTTGCATAGGATTGGTGACCGAGAACATTGAGACCACACACCGAAAAGCAACTTAAAGCAACTTCATGACGTGAATGTACAAAAAAAAAAAGCCAGGTCGTTTCCAGAAAGTCATGAGTTGAGGGCACGGGATATATAATTTGTTATATTCTATGTTGCTGAAGCCAAACAGGCCTTCTGGAAACATCCACTGGGCTACTGTTAATCAGCCATTGTTACTTTTATATCATCAACATCCAGTAAATTATATCACTATTTATTAACAAAGCAGCAAATGTACAATATTTTTCACATAACTGATCTGACATGTATCGCGTGGCAATCGTGTTCATCACAAATCACAGATTGAAACATAAATCAAGCATGGACAAATAGCACACAGGTTTGATAGATAAGGACGACGAGGTATGGACAAAAAATAGGAATTTCCTTATCTTCCCCAACCGCACCGATACACAACAGGGGTATTGACTTTAAACTCTTTTACTTAGTATTTTCTTGCTGGTTGTCCAAATATTTACATCTGGGTCTCAACATGCATACACATTTATTAAACATCTTTTAAAAGTCCTGCTTTTCCGCTTGCTTCTCTTCAACTCTGTGGTACTGCTTTTTGACATGAACAACAAAAGGTGGTGCAACAGCTCCTGAGGACCTCTGCTGTTGAATGCACACTTCTCTGGAGAGTGCAAACCGAGCCCTATAGGTTTTGTATTGTATTTTTCTTACAGCCATTTAGACAAGTAACCAAGTAGCTAATGCACATCGTCTGTTACAAAAGAGCAAAAGAGTAAGGCATTTGATTTCAGTTCAGTCCAGCACCAAAATACACTTGTGCTACAGCAGCCCTTCGGGCCAAGGACATCAAGGTTTGATGATGGGTGAATACATGAAATTAAATGCAAAGACACAGATAGTGCCTCATTAAACTATAAGGAAAGTGTTGTGACTTTCCACGTGCAGAGGAAACACACCCCTTGAACACCCCATCCATTCCAAAAAATAAAAAAATAAAAATTGAATTGAAACAGTTGATCCGTTTCCAAATCGATCCACTGACCCACTCCTTTGTGCTGTTGAAAGCTGGTAGCTCCAACACAGCCGTGAAACGTGCGGTGCTTCAGTAGAGGTGAGCCTGTACCGCCATCTGTAGGCAGGACTGCCGTACTGCAGTTGGTGGCCGACTCCTGAACTCTCCGCAGCAGTTTCAGGATCAGTAGAAATAAACACACGTGGGTCTTGAATTCTTGAACTCCAACACCGGGGCTCCACTGAAAACGGTGCATTGCGTCGGCATCAGCGTCGTGTCAACAGCGCCGCCGTTAAATGTGCTCCAAATGGCGCGTTCACAAAAACGTTACTTCGCAATGGTGTCATCGTTTATGAGTGAAAGTGGTGAGTTGCTGATAGTGTTCGCCATTGACAATTGAAGCTCGCCGATTGTTTTGCTTCGACGGAGCCATTGGACGCAACGCAACCTGGCCAGTGGAGCCATTGATTATTATGGCAGCGTTTCCAAGCCGAATGCAAACGTTGACGGAACACTCATTAAGCGCAACGCTCGATGGCTCCAGTGGAGCTGAGGAGATATTGACGATGACGATGATGATGATCTAGTGAACATTAACTCTGAAGTACGATCGGAGAACAGGTTTCTCGGAAAGATGCCACTGGGGGCACTGGGGGCAACAAACAGTGAAATATAACTCCTCTGTGACATCTCTCTCTCTCGGTGCATTCGTCCATTCATTAGTACGATTTGGGTTACCTGCACCCAAATTAAGGTGGCGTGTTTCATTTTTTGGGAGGAAATCAATCATTCACATTCTCAACGCAAAAAAAGCATGTGACAGAAGAGTGCACCAAAGCGTGAAGGTTACTTTTGTCACAAGGTTGATTCCAATGAGGAGTCGAGGAGGTCGTCCTGGTGGCTGTTGCTGTTGGAGTCGCTGTCATAGCTCTGAGGGCTGGAGGAGGTGGCAGCTTCCTTCAGCCTCATCAGCATATTCATCTGGGAGGTAGAGGATGGAGAGGCACAGTGTCATGGCATGGATTCAAGAGGGTTTAGGAGCATTTTTAATGTCAAGTGAAGGAAGAAACGCTGTGGTTTTTGAGAAAGGAGTGGCAAAATTGCTTTTGATGACAAATTTGTGGATATTCACACTTTATCTTAGAATATTAATAATTTGCTATATGCTAAATAATCAAATGTACAGTTTTCTTCTTTTGGAATAATCAATCGGAATAATCAATCAGCCTGCTAGCAGTGACATGACCAACAGAATAAACATGACGGTATGAGTTGTATAGTATTGCTGTGTGTTGTCTCTGCCCACCAGCGGGTCAGCATCACTGTCGCTCTGGGCTGGCTCTTTACGGGCTCCCTCTCTGGGGGCGGAGTAACCGTCAAACCCCACGTCCTCTGGGCGGAGCTGCAGCAGCGGCGGCCAATCGGCCGGGGTGGGTGTGGCCGACCAGGGGTAGGTGTCAATCACCCAGTGGGCGGGGTCCTCCCACGCAGCCCTACGACCGTACAGCTGAAGAAACAGACGGGCAGGATGGTGAGAATATGATGAAATGTACCAACATCTCTATATTTCTGCATCTTATGCCGCAGTTGCATGCGTGTTCACATCCGTGTTACCTGCAGCCCCTCTCTGATAGCCTCCAGCATGTAGGGGATGATGGAGTAGTTCCAGAGGTCTGTGAACCAGACCCGGGAGCCCTCCACGTCCATGGGGCAGGAGAGGAACAGACGTGGGCCTGGAGGACAGCAGCAGAAGGCTCGGTGAGCAGCATGGTCACGACTGATACTCTCTTCAACATCCACACAGACACTCATGAAGCCAAGGGGCCCATCTGTGGGTCTGATGAGTTTAGCTGAGAAAACATGTTGTTTTCTGCTCTTTCAGAGAGCATAGGGTCTACTTTTGCCTTGCACCAAATACAATAAACGATTCAGTAACATGTGACACCATCATCAAAAACCGTGTTTACTGAATCCCTTCCTTAAAGTGTAGGTGAACCACCTGTTTCAGATTTTGGGTTTACTGGAACTATGAAGTGAGAAACCAGAATCTAATTCCTATTCTAATCCTATTCCTAGTCA
>OOFG01082807.1:0-10441 GCA_900323295.1 Molva molva
CACTGCCCCCAGGTACAAGTTCGGTCATCACATTTTAATTTTATGTCAACAGACACTTTGAGTACATCAGGCATATACTAATGAAGCATAGAAACAAAAAACAGGGTGTGCTGTCATAGTTGTTCAGTAGTGATTGGGATCACTACTAGACCTGTTTTGCAAGCCACACTTTGACTCCTTGGCTGCAACACAGAGGGGATGTAGCTCAGTGGTAGAGCGCATGCTTTGCATGTATGAGGCCCCGGGTTCAATCCCCGGCATCTCCATGTGTGTTTTTTTCCCCCCCACATTTATAACCCCTTTAACTAAGTTTCATCTTAAAACCATGCTGTTAACCCAATGGTAACTCAATTTTCTGGAGATTTAAAATATTATACATTAAAAAAATATATATCAACTTTTGAGAACAATTTAAACCCATTACAAATTGCTCTTTTGTTTTACTCATGGGACATTTTTGCTTCAAACTGTTTTGTAAATGCATGAAATTCAATGTATTTAAGAATTTCGTACAAACAGCTACCGATTAAAAACTACAACTACCAAGGAACCCACCACCACATCACACCCAACTGTTACAAAACAACTGCAGCTTGGTTTGAGGCGTTCAGAGTCGCCACGTTACTCACCGTTCATAATCCATGGCAGCTCAAATATGATGATTTTAGCTGGGAACAAAACCAAAAGATATATACAAGAATAAAACAGATGGGTAGTAGTAATTCAAAAGTAAACGGATGATTCTGGAGCTGTGTGAATGTTGCCTCATGATGACCAACACCTACCCAGCAATCTGGGGTAATATACTTGGAAGCAGTTGATGAGGAACCTCAGATAATCCATGTCCTGGGAAGGAAACAAAGACGTTTGGAGAAAGCTAAACACATTAGCATCATGAAATACAAGAGAAGTGTGAGATACTAAGTATACCCTGCACCAGAACAACCTTAATCTTAACTATGACACTACTCAAATGGCACTTTCTACCGAACATAAATAGCAATCACTGACTAGCTTCTTATACCAATTTCATTGCATAAATTGTTGTAACACCCATATACAGTGATAAAGTGCAAAAAATTTAAACAAAATAAAGAAATACCTGGCCAAACTAACCAAGTCAAACTAAGATATCTAGTACAAGTACAACAACAACAGATTTCTCTGTCATTTATTGAACAAAAGAATAAGCAAACATGCAGAAGCCATTTTGGAGAAAATACATGCGGGGTTCCGGCTGGTTGAGCTCTGTATGCAAGGGAACGAGAGGAGGGTTCTGATTAGAAGACAGGTGAGCTAGAGGCTGGTGTCGTCAATTACCAATCACCGTCTTCTCTATAAAACCCATCAGCAGTAGCTGGGCCTCGGGAGAAGGAGTGTCTTTTGGGATTAGCTGGCTGAATTGACGTTTGCTTTGTCAACGCAATTAACCGAGAACCTGCGTACCTGCAGTTAAGAGTAAATCACACCTGAAGTCCCAGAAGTCTTTGGTGAGCTCTATAACCCAGGAAGCAATACGCTTGCAACATGCAGTTGACCTCAAGTACGCAAGGAATGACCTTAACAGGGACTTGGTTCCAATCACAAATGTTTCTAATGGATAGCGTTCAATGAACTTGGTTAAATTAAAGGTTTCACAGTGACTTTGCTCAAGGCTTAAATAAACAGTGCAAACACATGCTGTCGACACCTTTAGGGAAATGAGTGGCAAACAGACAAGTGTGTCCCGTTTACACAAACATCATGCAGACTTACTCTGGTTTCTGAAGGGTGAGAGCATTCTTTAGAGAAGGCCCCCCATGCTTCAAGCGACACTTTAACAAATATTACTCTGTAACGCTTATTTACAATATTTGAAGTGACTAAAGAAAATCAACAAAGGGTAGCCATAACAGGCCTTGGCCGCAGCCGACAAGTCAGAGAAGAGGCCTCACCACGTTGCCCAGGCCGGACTCGGACATGTCGAACACGGTGGTGAGCAGGGAGTCTGGCTCATGCCTCACGAAGCGCTCCAGCCAGAACGCCAGGTACCTCTTCTTCTCCTGCAGGGTGCGGCCGTCCTTCGCTTGGATCTTCAAGCGGAACCAGACTGCCGCGACAAACAACAGATTAGTCCTGGCTCTGACACTCACAGGACTAGAAGGTTCTGGAAATTAATCCATGGAATCCAATCACCATGAGGGACAGGGGTTTTATTCTGTGTGCAATGCCGACACGGCAGCAACATCGCAGGTTAAGGGGCTCTATTCCCGGTTTGAATTAATGTAATCGCATCCCCAAAGGGAAAGGGGTTCCTTGTGTAGCATAGTGTAAATATGTCTTCAACATTGTAGGGTTAGGTAACGTACATGTACAGACCCTGTCCCCGCCTTTAAAGAATGCTTTCAGGTCATTTCTTTTCAAAAGAAAATTAATTCAATTAATTTTCAATTAGCAGAAGACACGTGTCGTATCTACACTTCATCAGCCGGTGACCCCGTAACCATATCAGCCAATCACAGGTTATGCATGCCATAGCATGTGTTTAACCTGAGAGAAACCTAGAGTCATCTATGATACAAGCCAATCTACAAATGCTGTGTGTTGCGGTTTGTTGGCTCCTTTAATTATCTGTATTCACTGTACGTCACCTTGGATACAAAAATAAAAGGCTCCTAGATACATGGGTAGCAAGGACTTGAGTCATTTCAAAACCCACACAGCTTGTGGCCCTCTTTGTCGTAGCCTCGGAAATAGTGCATCCCAGCCTCCAGGAAGGACTTCTGAAGACTGTCCTCGGTAATGTCTGCCAAGGGGAGCACACACACAGAAACATAGGTATGCAAAACAAAGCAAACACCAATGTTGACCGCTGGGAACCAGTTACATCAGAGCCAAAAGAGGACCACCGGATCCACGGGTCCCTGAGCGTTAGAGGCTGAGGCACAGATCACATGGAGTTTGTCCATTGTGTCTTCAACAGTAGGCGCTCTATTCTACTTTACAGCCGATCCCATTGTCGTCCTGTCAGTGTCAACATTTGGCTGACGTAGCCCGAGGGCCCTCTCATATATTAGAAGTATGCACAATAACATTGTTTACTTTTTTAACTAAGACAGCGCAGGGTAGAATATAGCTTAATGATTATTGGGGTAATTTCATAGGCTATGAAACAAATATCTTGATGCAGTTATAAGGTGTGTGTGTGTGTGTGTGTGTGTTAACAGTAAGTTACTATGGCTACAGCACCATTCAAGCTGAACTCTTTTCGCCATTGCAGACTTTCGTCAATCATTTTCACAGCATCTCCCACGACGTAATGTTTCGACTCCAGGTAGCCAGCCACAAACCCATCGTCCTCCAATAACCGCTGCACGTCTACGCGCTCGTATCTGCCCGAACTCTCTAGAGTACACGAAAAGTTGCATGCGTTACATACATCATGGTTCAGGCGGTCATCATTATTAGCCAAACATGTATCATGTAACGTTAGGTCTTTTATTTATTTTTAATGGCAGGAACTCGTTCTGATCATACTTTGGGAGCTAGACATAACACTAAAATGATTCAAATAGGCTACCATTTGTTTATTTTATTGTTGATGTCCGACATTTGCATAAACATCAATTAAAAATGTCTTACCTGGATCGTACTCCGAGCGAACCCTCTCTCGTGTTTCTTCAATTTTCTTTTGCATAGACTGTACAAATAAAACAACAACAACAACTACAACAGACAAGTAGTACTAACAATAACAGACATCAACCCATGCGTGTCAAAAGTTATTATAATCCAAACCATAGTGTACCTCTTGAGTCTCCGACAGGTCAACCTGTGCCATGCTGGAGTGGAAAGTTTTCCACTGAATAAGCAAACCGAGCTTTCTAGTTGACGCCTTTCCCGGCAGACTCGCTCTGCGGTGCGGAGTAAAAGCACGAGGATAACATCAATGACATCCTAGTCTTGGTTTGTTGATATGTTAAAAATGCGAGAGATGAGGAAACGAAGTATTCGAAGTATTCTTTTTCGATTTGTTTTACAGGTGCAGCTGGTGTAATAGCTGACGTAAGCAGCCAAGTGATATTTTACGTGTTTATTGCTAACGTTAAGTATTATTTTTCATACACGGACATGTGTAATGCATAAGAAGCGAAAGGTTATTTGCAAAGTAAAGTAGAAGTAGGCACAAGTACAAGTGTAGTACATGGATTTTAACTTCGGTAGGGACAGGTGTCGCCAGATCTCGTGATCTAGTGTTGTTGTGTTTGGAATGTGCCGTTTGTCCGGTATCACGAGCATTGGTGGTTCAGTGGTAGAATTCTCGCCTGCCACGCGGGAGGCCCGGGTTCGATTCCCGGCCAATGCAACGATCCTTTTTGTTTAGGGCAAATACGTTTACTATTTATTAGGATACCTCGTAATACTTCATTTATTAAAGATATTGTTTCCGTTTGAATAACATAAGTGTCCTTAAAGGCCTGTGTGTCATTGTATTTATTTTTATTATAGTTTTCAGTTCCTCTCTTGGGTAATTTCTGCCTAGTTCTGGACTATTGCTAAATGGCGCCCTCTGGCGCACATTTGTTCAAAAGTGGCGTTGATTAAAACCTTGCGTGTAGAATTAATTTGCCTCCCGTGGTCCCTACAACAGCACACCCATAATAGTATAAAATGCTTATGCTCGCTTACCACCGCTTTTTAATATTCACCCCTTTCTCCCTTCCGACGGTGAGAATACATTATATAGGTCTGCAACTCCGTTTTATTTCGCTTTCAAGTTGGTGGTGGCGACAATTTCCTAGTTGAGCATGACTTACGGATCTTAATCGAGCAGGTAAAAACGCCCCGCCTCTCGCGAGATCATTTCAATAACCGAGACGTCACATGACCTTAACCATGTGACTGAAAAACAACTTATCTTTTTCAATTATACTCCGAAGGCTTCCTTTTTGCATGGAAGACGTGAAACGAAAAAAATATGATTATTTAAATAGTACAAATTAAAATACAATGACAAGCTAAAAATGCACATGCGGTGTATCCTTTTCCCTCGACTGATGGTGAGTTTGGTTTCATCCTATAGAGGGTGCTGAGCACCCAGTAATACTAATACTAATAATGTATGTTTGCTGTTAGGCTGCTGGGGAAATTATTTTAACAATCAGCAAGCAACACGTCGCAAGGTAAACACTCCACCACGACTATGTAACGGTGTACATCTTATATACTGCAAATAAATTATAAATATAAGTATGTTGACCCATGTGTACGCTTCGTGTGTGCGTCCATCTTCCTTTTCAAGATGTCAGCTTGTTGACATCCATTGCCGCATTGTTTCTCCTTTAATACCGGCTGTCCGGTTATTCAAGTTTACGTTTTATCCCATTGAGTAACGCTCTAATTACCAATAATGTTTTATTTTTATTAGGAAGTAGTCTACCTACGCTAACTTTCTTTGCAGTCATCTCCCTGCTACATCAGTGATTCTCATGGTAAGTTGACGGCACTTGTAAATATCGTGACATCATCCATCTATTCTTATTGTTAGTAAACCTATCGCGTATGTGTTGCATACTTCTGTAACCGCTTCCAGGCCACGGAGGAGACCGCCTGGGTGTCTAGCCCGTCGTACAGTCGCTACTGGCGGCACTACCAGCAGGCGATGAGCTGGTACCAGAAGCACCGACGTGCCTACAACAAGGCGCTGATGGCGGCTCACGGCCCGGCGTGCTACGGTCAGCCGTACCCCGGTCAGCCGTACCCCGGTAAATCCTCCTCCAACGAACTCAACCACCTGTACACCGACTGGCATGGCGAGGCCAAGGACGAAGGTGGGCATGTGAGGAGAGGGGAAAAGAGGCACAGGGAGTCGTCCAAGCCGCTGGGACGTGAGGAGGTGGAGGAAGAGGAGAGCGGCTCGGAGGAAGGAGACCCAGAAATTGAATGTGACGTGAGCAACATGGAGATCACGGAGGAGCTCCGTCAGTACTTCGCCCAGACGGAGAAGCACAGAGAAGAGCTCAGTAAGTGACTCATAACAGAACATAAATAGAAACAGTTCAAAGTAAGCTAAAACAAATTAAGAATTAGATACAAGGTGTATGCCTCTCTGAACAGAGTATACGACAGGCTATTGGTGGTTGGGAGAGTCAATTACAATCGCTATTGGTGTTGTGAGAGAATAAAGAATAGACTAGTACTACACTAGCATTACAACTATCATGAAACTACTAGTATGATGCTCCACCATTTGCACATTAAACATAAAGAAGACAATCCCACAGAGGCAGACAACCAGTACAAAGTTGGACATGAACAAACACCCATCCATCTATGCTCAAATCCTGCGGTTCTTAACCTGGAGGTCGCGGTTATGGTTATTATGGCAGAGTTCTCCGAATGTAAATGCTGCTTGAACACTCAACTACTGTAACGCTCAATGAGCAATTGGGAAATACATTCTGCAAGTTGGCTTAATTCACTTATTTTTACACAAATCATGTTGACCCTCAAAAGTGTGACTGGTTGGTAGGTAGGCCGACAGGGAGGCCGGCCAATCATTTCATTCAGGCCGAATGAAAAGATTGCACTTATTACATCGGCTTATTAAAGGCCTTTGACAGCTACAGATACCAGATCTTTTTAATTTTTTTGTCAGAATATCAGTTTTATTGATTGCGATCAGGATGAAATTAGAATTTCTACAAATATGACCAAAAAAGCTTTTAAAATAAATGGCCTCCCGTAGCTTTAAGAACCGCCGTTCCAATCTGTCCCTGCAGAGAAGCAGCAGGAGCTGGAGGACGAGGAGCACGCCAGCTACGTGCCCGCCGACCAGGACCTCCACAGGGGGGCGTGGCTGGGCACGGCCGCCCCGCCCAACGAGAGACCCGGGGCGCGGCGCGGGGCCGAGATGAAGAAGCTGTACGGCGAGGACGCGGCCAAGATCCAGGCCATGGAGGCCGCGCTGCAGCTCAACTTCGACCGCAACTGTGACCGCAAGCAGCCGAAGTACTGGCCCGTCATCCCCCTCCGACTGTGACGGGTTCTGAGAGAGGGATGGAGAGACCCGCTGTTTGCTCAAGGGTACTCCAGTAGGAAAAGGTTGGTTTCCTTGCGATACATGGACATGCGGGTGAAGTTCATCTTTACGGGTCGCCGTGTTCAGCGAGCAGCCGTGACGGTTCTCAACGCTAGCTGGGAACTGAATGCAGAACCCAGCTGACGTTAAGAACCAAGATGAGCATGTCCTTTTGCACTCACCTGCTGTCAGTCAGAGGATTCGTTTGATCATTGGTTGAACGCCCTTTGCGATTTTTAAGGATACGTCACTTGGGCAGCAACGCATGCTCTTTTTTTGGATCTTCCTGATGCATTCAGAGTCAAGCAAACCTGTAAGATTTCGGTAATAATGAAACACTTACATTCCAGCAGATGGCAGTGTTTGACTGTTAACCTACGACACTTTCCCTGCGGGCATTCATTTCACGAGGAACAGCCAGCATCGCGTTGCCGCACACATCAAGCGGAAAAGGCCTAAAATGTAGGTCAACTTTAGAGTGGAGCTATTTTCCAGGCAACTTGAGTACTAGGGCAGAATCGTTATGATGTATCTGGACTACGTCGCCTCATGTTGGTACTGTGTGTGTGTGTTGGTGTGTGGTGTTGAAGCTTGCTCTGGCTGTGTTTGATGCTCTCACATCTCGGTGCTGTTTGATGCTGACGTTGATGATTTTATTGGGGTTCCCAGTTAGAAGTGAGAAGACCCATCTCAGTTACTCATGTTGGATATTCACTTTTTATCATAATGCCTTACTGTTCATTTAAATGTTTTTTTTTATTATGTTTTGTAATAAAGTTTTTTGCATTTGGATCAAACTTGCTTGGCCATCCAAATCAGTTTTTGATGTATAAAATACTACTTTTTTGGGCGGTTTTGAAGACAAAATGAAATATTCATTCAAACTGTTTTTTGCATCCGTTAGATCTTGCATATTTCCTAGTAAAAAGGGTAAAGTGTGCGACCAAATTGTCAAGAGATTTGCATCTAATCAGTATTTAGATAATTCTTTGAAGACATTACATTATAATTGATTAATGCAGAATTTATTTTGTGCTCTGGAAAAATTACACTTTTGCACATATTGCACACATCATATTGTCCGTTTGTCATTTAAGGTTGAACAACGAAAGAATATGTCGTCGCTTTCAATTTCAGTCCAGTTATTCCAACCGACTATTGGCCTTATTGGCCGCTAGGTGAATAGGGCCCATCGCAGTCGATTGTTGATCTTCAAGCTAATTTTCAAAGTTCAACATTGGGTTCACTCGGTCCACAGTCCTAATGAGAGAGAAAGAGAGAGAGAGATGATACTAATTGGATTGGAGAGGAGCATTAGCCTCTGGTAATCTAGGGAGGGTTGTGATCCGGGATAGATTACACAGGTTACAGGTAGCTGGACAAATTTGAGTGGCTTTGCTTCACACATGGACGCCCATGATGACGTCAGTGCGAGTTACGTTGTAAAAAATGTAATGACGTGACAATTTCACAACTGAGAGTCATCATTGACCTATCTCTAGAGACAACCGAAGACACCGAAAATTTTGGTAAATATTCAGAATTTGTAGTGTTTTACTAGCTTCAACTGCCACGAGTGCTGTACATATTATGCCCCACACAGAAACTCAACACATTAGCCAAGAGCTCTGTACTGCTCTGAGAGTAGTTCTGTATTCCGTCCCCCTGTCTGTCAGCCTGTCCATCACATGAACAACATATGCTTCCAGTAAGGCTTCCAGGGGGCTACTGATGTGTTTACTGCCTCCAGCACGGTCAGAGGAGAGGGGAGCTGACAGGAAGAAGCTAGGATTTACTGCACCGAAGCACGCAGATGAACTCCACCTTTTATTCTCTCTCTCTCCCTCCTGCTCTCTCGCTCTTTCTCTGTGATTGTGACAAGGGTTGTCATGGTGATGTTGGTGGTAGCGAGGATGGTGACCGCATGTGTGTGATAAGGGCGATGTTGGCTGATTGTTGTCACAGTGATGGTGATGGTGCTGATTGTGATTAGGGTTGTCATGGTGATGTTGGTGGTGGCGAGGATGGTGATAATGATGCTACGACTTGTGATAAGGGTAGTGTTGGTGACGGGGCTGATTGTTGTCACAGTGATGGTGAAGGTGAGGATGGTGCTGATTATGACTAAGGTTGTCATGGGGATGTTTGTGGTGGCGATGATGGTGAAAATGAGTCTACGGCTTATGATAAGGGTAGTGTTGGTGACGGGGCTGATTGTTGTCACGTGATGGTGTAGGTGAAGATGATGCTGATTGTGATGTTTGTCATGGTGAAACAGGTGGTGGTGTGGTTGGTGATGAAGGAGTGATGGTTGTCATCTGGTGGGGTGAGGCTATGGTAATAAGGGCAGTGACGGTGATGTGGCTGATTGTCGTTGTCTTTGGTGATGGATTGTGGTGACGGGGCTCAATGTTGTCATGGGTACGGGATGTGGTCATGGGGCTGATTGCTGTTATCATGGTGACGGAACGTGGTGATGGGGCTGATAGTTGTTGTCATGGTGACTGGTTGTGGTGACGATGACATCACAAGGTGGGGGATGGGGGGGCAGAGTGTAGTCAGTATCTGGGCCAGAGAGATTAGAGCCTTGTCAGATAAATCACTTGGCACAGAAGAGCAGGATTGCCTTTGTGTGTGTGTGTGTGTGTTTATCTGTCTGTCTTTCTAATGGTGTGTGTGTGTGTGTGTGTGTGTGTGTGTGTGTGTGTGTGTGTATTTGTGTGTGTGTGTGTGGAATTCCTCTAATGTGTGCCACAGAGAGGATGTGGAAAGCACTAGTTGTGTCTCCAGCCAGTATTCTCTAGACGTTTCACCTCCGGTCCCCGACACTAGGCAAGGGAGCCATTCCATCACTACAAGCCAACCAAAAACCCAGCTGAGAAGTGTTCAGTTTCTCTGCACCAAATAACACAATATCAATACAAAAATAGAACATCCTGCATCATCTCTTCCCATCTCGTCTCAGCGCAACACAACAGATATCTCATTTAAAATGTCAATGGAATGTGCATGTAGTTATATTTACATATTCCAGTAGTATATGTTAGGGTTAGGTAAAAAAGACTATATTAGCATGTAGAACATATGAACCGCTCCCTCCTGTAAGCCAGGGCACAGCGTATCCTCGTAGCGATGATATGTAAAGTGTGTGGCTGGATTGTCTGGTCGGCCTCAACGGCAGCATCGCAGCAGCTGTGAGGGCCGAGCGTGGGGGCGAGCAGGGCCCCGCCCTGGGATGAGTTTGCATGAAGTGTCCCTCCCTGGTTCACCTTAGCCTAGCTTCGCTGGGGAAATTGTAGCTGCTCACCTTTGAAGTCAGCGACGGCTAACTGCGTTGCCTTTGCTAACTCCGTTTCTGATTTTGCTGCGTTACCATGCTAA
>OOFG01082810.1:0-12048 GCA_900323295.1 Molva molva
GGGCTCTGTACCCCCGGGTCCAGGCGGGGGTACAGAAAACCAGGTCAAACAAATCACCAAGCACGTACACTAAACTACAGCAGACGGCATTAGAGGTTCCGGCTACAGTGGACTTTTCAAACGGAGAAGGCCCACATAGTGAAGTCCGGCCGGTCCAAGGGCACACACACAGGGGGAGGAAAATGCTCCCTATGAGAAGGACAGAGGGCAGGTGCATAAGCAGCTGCCATGTTCAAACTGTACAAGTCACATAGCCAATAGGAGCACAGAAACAAACCATGCAGCCCTCAGTCGTCATCAGCCTTCCCTACAGTGGACAGGACGGCCTGACAGGATAGCTGGTTAGGGATGGGCTTAATTACATACTAGGTAGAATCACATCAGGCTAATTGGCCTTGCCTGCGTAGCCCTCTGACAGAGGCATGCATGTTGACATCTTTAACCTGGGGTCGGTGTGTGAGGTTGGGGGTAGTAGGGAGTTGGTGTTTGGCCTGCCATCCAGTGTGTTTGTAAGCTGCCGAGCCTGGAAATGATTAGGCCTAAGAGGGCAATTAGTGCGAGCATCACCGTGCTAAATATAGCCGCTCTGCTCCCGGCTCATATCCACGCATTTGCTTGATTTCTGCCGTGTGTTTTTTTTGCAGTGTGGCCGATGTGAAGCCCTCACTGGCTGGAGGCCAGAGCATGTTGACACCGTTCGAGGTCAGGCTTCCCTGGGGAGCCGGAGGAGGAGAAGGAGCGATGGCGGAAGAAAGAATAAACACGCTAATGGAACGGACACATACACCTCGGTTAGGCCATTTACTGTGTATGTGACACCTTCACTATCCCACCAGGTCCACCATCACACACTTAACCTGCCCATTGCATCACTCAGCAATTCCCCAATGAGACGAGGGATCACGAGAGCAGGAGGATGCTGTGCACAGTTTGGCAGTTGCGTAAAACCTCACAACTAAATGGCCAAACGCCACCTTAAAAAAAGGGCTATTTCACACAAAACAACGTTGGGAAAACATGTTTCCCCATTAGTCTTGTGCTGGGGAATGCAATGAGTAAAGAATGTCGCCCTCTCAACAATCGCACCTCCCACAGTCTCCCTCTCCCTCACGTTCTCTCCCTTTTCCGACCCACATTGTAAAAAAAAAATGGAAAGATTGTATCCTTTAAAAAAGCAGGAGTGCTCGCCCACACACTCACCTGGGACGACTCTCGGACGTTACGGGCGAGCGAGAAGGTTATAGGAGCCTGGGAATGTTTAACATCAAGAAAGCAATCAGAGCACAGGCCAAGCGCTGGGAATTGGACAGGATATGTGGAGAGTAACCCCTTCCTGTCGGAGAGCAGGAGAGGAGGAAGTGAGTCAGGCGCGGTGACTTACCCTCCAGTACATGTGAAAAAGAACACCTTGTTTTTGGCATGTGCGCAGGTAGAGGGAGGCGAGGGGAGAGAGGTTCACACGGTGCTCAGTGCACCGAGAGGGGAGGGAGGGAGAGCAGAGTTGTAACAGATGGCGAGGAACAGTGAGCAGACCTACATCACTGATCGTTTTTGCTCACACAGGTGATGTGTGCAGAAAAGGGCTTAGCGGCTTCAGCAGGGAGACATGCAGAGGGGTTGGAGGAGGGATGTGTGGGACGGAGAGCGTCTTGATACCTACAGGCTGAGGTGAGTCCTGAGGGGAGGAGAAGGTAACTGGGCAGAGACACGGAGCGGGCAAGCCATTGATACGCAGTCTCATGACGTCTCACACTCACACGCACACACACACACATGCACACACACGCACACGCACACACACACGCACACACTTCAAACTCAAGATACCGTTGCATTGTGTGTTTGTCGTGTGTGTGTGGTTGACGTGTCTCACACACACACACACACCCGACACATTTTAAACTCAAGACACCATTTACAACCATAAGCACAGGAGAGTTGTTTTTTGACCCGTCAAAAGAAAGTATTTGTACAAAGCTTATCCTGGAGACTAGTACCATCATTTAACGGCATGGAGCCCTGAAAAGACACACTAAGCTTGAGGGCCGCTTTAACATTTGAGGCTGACCTTAAGGGAGTGGACATAACAGAGAGAACAACTGGCCCCATGTTTATATGATCCAACAAATAAAGCTGTTGCACTTTCCCAGGATGCAGAAAACATCAAAAGACATAGCACTAAAACGTATACACAGTATACCGACTTTAAAAAGGCTAACCATCTCAAAATCCAGATGAGTCACTGGGCTTGGCAAGAAGCATAAATTGCAAGTGTCAGAAACATTTGAATTAAGTGTGCAAAGAAATGTTACATGGCTGCAACTGTGCAGGCTTTTTTTAAATATATTTATGTTAATAATAATCTTTGTTTTATCCATGCGACACTAATGCACTCTGAAGAAAGCCCTTTTAAAAACTTTTACTCTGACATTGTTGATAGATCCTTTGGTTTGTTAAATGCTAATTGGAAGGAGGTAAAAAAGCATGCAAGCTTCCTATTGGCTCCAGTGTAACTTATACAGGACTCAACATTATTTATTGTATTGTGCATACAATGCCACATGGTAAACTGTGTTCACTACCGTTTAATGACCCACTTAAACTTCCACTATCTCTATAACAAAATGTTTGGTTTGCCAGACAGACTCAATGTCTTCTGCTTACAAGAAACAATACCAAATATTCAAAGGGAATGGTTCCAGTGAATTTTAAATTTCCAGAAGTTTGATAAAATAGAAAGTGTAATGAATTTGAATCCAGAAGCTCTCCAAAGAGGAGAATGTTCTTTCCGTAGCTCTTTGAGCCTGTTATGAAAAGGAATATGTAAAAACATTAAATCAGGATTCCAGAACTAGAAAGAGCTCTAAAGTGCTGGAGTGCTGAGAGAAATGTTTGGCCAGATTCCAGTTATATTATGTGTCAAAAGTAGTTGCTCAGTATGACCACGTATGATCAGTCTTTTATCCGTGAAATACTGCATTTGACATTAATGTTTTTGGTTGGCGGTGCATTGCAGAGATACTAGCTATGGACTTACTCAACGCGCTTGATTATGAAATGTTTGCTAGTCATACATCCATCCCATGAGCAATACACAATAGCATCATGGCTTGGCTTCGTGGACAGGGACACTGTAGAAAGAGCGTGTCCTTCGAGTGCCCTTGTTTACGGAGGTCAGTTTGCTGAAACAGAAAGATGTACTGCGGTGTGATCGGTGGCCCTTCTGACGTCGCAGCAGGGGACTGTAACTGACTGCACCTTTCAAAAGGAGGTCCCTGTGTCGCACACGAAAGGGATAAAACAGAGGAAGCTGAACAGATGAATGCATACTGCATCCTCCTCAATGCACACCAGCAGAACATGCAGGGCCTTCCTGAGGATGAGCATTTTGTTTATCCAGACTGGTGGGCCTCCTTCTCCACTCCCAGATGATCATCTTAATAACGTTGTTAATGAGCAGGGATTCACAGGCAGGAGGGCTTCAGGCTTTGTGAGGAAGTCCAACGTCCTATTTTCACATTTTAAAAAAAGACACCATTGCTTGTGTCACAGATTTGCAAGTCGGACTTTGCTGAAGGTGGGCTTTTCTGCACCTCTTTTACTGAAATGTCAGCAGACTCTAAGAGCAGTGGCTCTCTAATTCCACTGACAAGGGAAAGCAGAGGAGATCATCCTCCTCGCCGTCTCTCTGCAGTCCACCAGAGACTTGCATTACAGGGACACATGCCACACATTTATGTTTATGGTTTTCCGATGAAAGATAAGCTGGTTGGAGAGGCAACATCCTGCACGCTCTTCTGACCACGTGATAAATCTGGCGCTGCGCTCGCCGCTCTGCTTCGACTTGGACGATCGATTGAGCATTTAGCTAATCAAAGGAAAAGGAAAGCGGGTCGGCCATCAGCAAGAGCGGGAGAAGTAGGCGTAATAAACATACTTTTTCAGTTTGCAGACAAAAATATCAATGGTTCTTTTTGTCTTTAATCCAACAGCGTGACTTTGCCATTAGCAATAAAAAGGTTGACATTCACACGCCTCACACTTCCAGTAACCCCACGAGGGTCAGCAGCCAAGACGCCCGCGTCGGTGGGAAAGGAGGCTAAACGTGTGAACAAGGGTGCTGGGATGCTCGCTGGTTTGAGAACCAGCAACAGCCCGCTGGAAAAAGTAATGTCCAGCTGAGGCAGCTGTTTGCCATTACACCCATGTAGCCCCCCTCCCCCTGGCAGGAAATAAGCAATCATTTAGTACTGACAGGTACATGCTGAACCTTACTATTGCTGCTCTGAAACCAACCTAAATAATGGATTACAGCAGTTTAGTATTAACCCTAAGCCTCACAAGTATCCATGCCAAGGTTCGGCAGTTTTATAAGTCTCTGGATGCGAGGGCATATTTTTCCCAATAGGACGAACAAAGATTAAGTAATACCGGTTCCAGTGCGTGCTGACGTTTTATTGTTGCAAAAGAGATATTACCTATTATTTCACCCGAGGCTAATACAGAAAATCCCAGCCAGCACTAGCGTTAAACAGGCTAACCTTGCATAAGCACACACACAAACACGCACACACTAAAATATACATCTTTTAAATCCCTCTTTAATTTGTGAAGTGGTTCTCAGAGTGAGAGCCACTGCAATTAAGGAGTCTATGGAGAAAGTGGTCGATTTCTCAGGCAACAGAAATACCTGACTCAACGGAGACACAGGTCTTTGGTATTTTGTGGGGGTGCATTGTGTGAACGCACTCAAGCACCTAAATATTGACTTGAAATACTGGATAAAGAACGGGCCTGGATTTATCCACCAGCACAGCAGGACCTGATCCTGTATGCATTAAATATGAAGAACACTTTATAAGAGCATGAACCCTTACAAACTTGGCGGAAACATAAACAAACAATACTTTTCAAAAATAGATATAGAGTAAATCATCTATATATGAAAATAAAATCGAAGCCATAAACAAAAAGCATACAGTTCCATAACTCATTGTGGCTCTCAAACTAGAGCTGTGGCTCCAGGGGCCTTACCCTGAGAGACTGGCCTACTTCTACATTCCTCCCTCTTAGGGGCAAACAAAAGACTACCCAACTCTTAGATATTCACAAATGAACTGTGATTCGCTTGTCAACCACATTATTAATCAAACATTTCCACTGCAAATTGAGGCAATACGGCAAACATTGGTGAGGTGAGCTGCCGGCGCAGGCAGCGTGAAGCACATCCGGCCCTGGTTGGCTGCTTGAGGGCCCTCTGGCCACACAGGCTCAGCATCTCCTTCCCAACCAAACCACTGTGTTCGGTGAGACAGATGTCTCGTTACCGCTAAACCAGCGGGGAGACGGCCCCGAACAAGGCACCTCTCGACGTGGCTTCCTATCCAATGGCAAAGCATTCGCCCTTCTCTTGTGGAGGCCAGCCCCGAGGGGGACACACTGCCCCGCCCCGTCCAAGCAACACCTTCTGAGTTACAAGAAGCCCAACACAGTTTGAGCATTAGAAAACAAGAGGTTGTGACACATCAGGCTTCAAAGTGGGAACCAGGGTTGTGGTTTCACAAGGCGGGGCCTGTGAAAGGATGCAGCGCTGCATTCAGACAGTGCAGCCCTCCTCTGTGCATATATCAGAGCCGGAGTATCCCTGGGTTCTGGGGTAGATTTAAGGGTTCCGCTCAGCACCCATTAATCAAGCCTAAAAGCCCAGTCCGCTGAAGTTCCTGCGGCGTCATGACTTGGCTCCGCCTGCTGGATGCACCGGTGTCTCATCCCTCAGAACACAACACTGCAGGACAGAGGCCGTCCTCACAGCAGGCCAGGCCTCTCTGCATCACTCACTTTTATGAGGGAAGGCCGGCGTGGGGTTTAACAAGACATTTTACTCGTCAAGGGAGCCGCCATTACATAACCATAAAACGATGAGAGCTGCAAATCACTGGACGGCTGGTGACCAATGAAAAGCAGCAGGCCTGTTGTGCTCCCACTGCCATGCCCACCACAACAACAACACAATCCATACAGCCTTATAGACATATATATCATAAAGTCTTGTTCGGCAATAAGTGTAAAATTAAAAGAGATCCTGAGCAGTTTCCGAAGATAACCTGTCTTCCTCCTTTCCGTATAAAGGAGCAAAGCAGACCTCCAGACCGCGTCTCTCTGCTGAGGAGCATAAAGAGCTCTGAAGCCCAGCCAGACTAGCTGCCCGCAGCTCCTCTGGGGCTTATTCTAGGGAGCCTGTGGCAGGGCTGGAGCCCCTCCATGAGGGCTTATTCTTGGGCGTCTGTGGTTGAAGTGCACCGTTCCACTGCTGCCTTACAGCACACCGGGGTGCGGAGCAGGCAGGCAGCACCGCAATGCCTGACACGGAGCGCCCGCTCTGGGGGAACGACTGAGTAATGGCAGGGTAACGTGATCCAGGGCTGGGAGGGAGCGGGAGCAAACCTGACGCCTAAATCATAGCTGTGGTATAAAACAAAAAGGAGGGAGGGGGCACGGAGAGGGTAGGGAGGGAGCTTTACACATCTCAGGGTATGGCACAGAAACCGAAGGGAAAATGAAAGGCGAGTGGGCGAGGAGAAGGAACAGGCATTAGGCAGAGTTGTTTGGGAAAGGTCCAAATGACAGAGGATGAAAGTGAGTGGACGTCTCGCTGCCTTGCATGCACGTGCCGCGCCCACTGCTGCGGTGGGAGGTGCCTCGGAGGAATGACAAGGCGTGGGCTCCAGTTTCAGATTCACGAGCCTGACTCAGACAGCACAAACAAGGCCCCCGAAGTGAGCGAGACTTTCCAGAATGCCTGCGACGGGTAGATTTATGTAGCCTGGTAGCAGTGCACAAACAAAACCGTTGTTTTCCTACCTCATCAGGTACAGCATTTTGTACTTGTTTTTAGGGCGTTGTGGAAGTGCTATAGTCAGGAAATGGACAGGGGATGTGTGCAAAGAGACAGCACCATCAGACAGTCTTCATCAAAAGGTGTTTCCTAGTTCTTCAGTAGATGATAGGGCCTTAACCTGTGGTCAGACAGGGAGTCTGCACAGACAGGTGTGAAAACAATACATTCAAGGCACACACGGCGTGGGAGAGGCTGACAAAACACTTTACACACATGTAATGCATCCAAGGGCTAAGCTAAGGCCTAAAGGGGCCAGACTAATATAATTATATACCTTGGATCCAGTGGTCTACACAAGCACTAACGGTCGGTCATTAGCATCCACATGTAATTTTCATTAAGTTTTCTTGGAAATGAGCGATCTGGACAGACCAAAGATTTACCATGGAAATGTTCACAAGACTATTACTGAACCACATCCCTTTCCATCCACAATATGGTCCCCATTCATTATTCAGTCTTCAGATGCACTTCTCTTGTTCTTGTCCTCCTGAAAGGACGTCTTTTTGCCCTACCCAGGGACTGAATATGTCAGGCACTTAGGATTCAGGTACAACTTGAAAACGCAAAGTATTTTAAGGTAAAGCGACAACTCCACCATTCCACGCTAAAGCTACGCAAGTAGTTTAATTCTGCAGCAGACTTCCACTGTGAATAAAAATGTTGTGTAGTAATAAGTTTGTAGTAATAAAGGTGTGTAGTAATAAAGGCCTGCATATGAATGGCTTTCAGTGGAGAATTGTATTGTGATTGTGCTGTGCTGGCACCATTGTGCTCAATCCATTCAACCTGGGATAAGTAGGCCAGTTTTGCTCTGAAAAACAAAATACAACTGGCACCTCAAGAACTGTATGCTTGATGGCATGCTGGACCAGCTCATGTGAACTAGATGGCAGTAACCATGACCCACCCACTACTTTAGCTGTAGAAGCATCACTTTGCTTCAGCATCCAATAGCACATCTCTTTAAAACGGTAGTCTCTTTGCCAGTGAGCTGAGTTAACCCCACCCCCCCCAGTAAATGACATGACGACATGATCTAGGTTATGGTAAGCAGGAAATGTTGAGAAAACAGTGGAGTTTCCCTTGCCCCCCTCGGCAGCCACATGTGAAACCGGCAGTAACGGCTCACCAGCCAAGGTAAACACTGGCGTCTTTCAAACGGCACGCGTTGAACACAAGATGACAGGGAAACATCAAACACTCTGCCGTTAATGTCAAGGGAGCAATGCACCAGCGTCAGGTGGCAACATTGGCTGGGAGATGGTTTCAACGGACGACGTGCGTACCCCAGCCTACCGTGGAACATTTGAGATGGCCTACAGTGAGTCGTGCGGGTGAAGATTCCTTTCTTCAAATGAATCATACGGTGTTCTTGCACATCCCACAGCAATGACGTGCTTTTCATTTCGAAATATTGTTGTATTGTTGTCGTTTAAAGCAGGGGTTCTCTATTTTACTGTACATTAAATTCAACATCACAATGAGCAACTGGGTGTCATTAACCTCGTGGTTCTCAAACTTTATTGTCAGGCCCCCCTTTGGTCAATATATCAACCAACTAAACAGGCATTAGACAAATCAACCCCTAGCTCTGCAAAGTGATGAAATGAAAAAATTGCCTGTTTGTCATTTCCTCAAAAGCCATAAAAGACAGTCCTTCTTGCTGTCAGTTGCCATGCCAACTTGTCAACTTTATCTTTTCTACATGATATATAGTCGCCGTGATGTGAGGTTTGTGTGGTCAGTTCCCGGACGGCCAGGCATTTACAGTCCCAGCTTTGCCCTCACATTGTGGACACAGAGTTTGCACACACTTCTCGCTGAGCTTCAACATTTCAGAGGTGCGACACGCGTCAAATCGTCCTGTGAACCAGGCCCGAGGGCGCAGGGGTCATAGGGCACGGTGCCTGGGGCCCAATAGGGGCCCCGGGCCCCAGTATAGGGGCACCGGGCCCCAGTATAGGGGCACCGGGCCCCAGTATAGGGCCACCAAAGGGCTGAGGAGCCCTGATAGAACACCCGTATCCAAACCCATCACAAGTCACGTTATAACAACTTAATAAATGGTGGATTTAGCACAAGCTGGTGTTTCCTTATTTTTTAAATAAAATTATCACATTTTGGTTTTGTCCATCTTCTGGAAAGGCCTATGGGTTCAAATTGTTTGAGTGATAATAAACTGACTTGCTGGCGCTAACCAGCTGTTAGCTTTCGGTTTGGCAAACAGAACATTCATTCAAGGGTGCTCCTACTGTATTGATTGCATAAGAGAGAAATTGATGAATAGACACAATTCTCTTTAAATTAAGGTTTCAATTAACGTTTGGCAGCACCAGCACTTGATATAATCGAACTGGCCGAATCAACTGTATGAATGTGAAAGATGCTCTGGTGTTTCACCTCTCACCCAGCCTCTAATGTGTGCTTGAATAGACCACTACTTGGCAGAAGACAAGCTACTGTTAAGATCTGCAAATTCTCAGCACTCATCATATTTGGCATGGCTCTGCCTAGCATCCCATATAGTGTGGCATTTAGTGTCAACATTCAACGGAGCAGCCCAGTGAACCGACGTGATGTTCACAATGGTTCCACTATAATGTGGATGTTGCCATATCAAGACGCAGACATGGCGTGAAGCAAGACAGTAAAATACAAACTGCTCGTGGTGGGGCTAGCCAATGGAAAGCCACGATTATACTGCTTCCCTAGTGGGTGTGGTCAGCGCTTAGAGAAAACTAAAAAGAAAACATGGCTAGTTTACTCTCCAAGAGAACAGAGGGGTATGAAACTATTTGGGATGGCGAAACCTGCTTGTCTGGCGAATGTGAATGAATGTCAACGCAAGAGACTGGAAAGGAACATTCAACTGATTCCGGAACACCTTACCACAGAGAGAAATGTTTCCAGTTTTGTTATTACGGCTGAGGTTAGGGGGGAATTTTCCTTTACTTTCTGGGCCTAGTTTACATTCACTAATCTCACTATCCCCCTATTCTGAATAGCTCTGGAATCAGACATGTGACTAAAGGGAAAATCTAAAATGTGGGTCAGGTGACCAGTCCAGTCTACGAGTCAATTGTGAGTGATTTGAAAGAATGTATTTTGATGATAATAATAATGACAATAAAAATATATATGGGTTCTATAGAGGCCAATCAAAAAAAGCAAATCAGAAAGTTATCAAAACCCCTTATAACGTTTAAATACATGGCACGTCAATTCATAATATTATGATTACTGAGATAAGAGCATCCTACTCTGAAACTGTAAAACGTAATGCTTAATAATGCGGAAATAACTGTGTTGAAAACAACGCTTTTTTGACTGTATCCGCCGTCTATTGCAGTCATAACCTTTACGTCAACTTATAATAACAAGGGGTTAAACTTTATTTTGTTGCTTTCAAAAGTTGACATTTGACATTCCTTTTTCTAATATTGTTTAGCTGCTAAACAATAAAAAAATAAATGTGGAAACATCGGCTAAATGACAGTATTTCTCATCTAAAGTAACTATTGTTTCCACAACAGAGCGGTGCTCGGGGAATCCTGGTCGATGACGTAGGCTGCACATAGCTGCAGAGGTTAGCCATGGCCTGTTCTTCATGACAACTCAGTGACATGTGTTGTTCTGCAGACGTGTACACCTCTCTTGGAAGGTAAACTGGTTAAAGCATGTTTCTGAGTAAGGTAAAAATGCATCTGGATTAATTTATATGAATTACCGGACCTAAACTAGCGACCCTTATTGGATAGCTATCGTGATAACATTTCAGAGGAGCCGATGTTTGCTTTAATTGTTGGGTTTAATGCATTATGTCGATTGCAATTCCACTCGTTTTTAAGCGCTACTTACCCGTGTCCCCGGGAGACTTGAGGGTTCGTCTTTACACTGCACTGGAGCTCATGTTTTAAAGAAATATCTTGCAAAACGGTCGATCTTCATAACTGTTTTTCCCCAGCCATTTTGAGCTAAACCTTCAACTAGAGTCACTAGGGGAGACGGAAAACGAAACCGCTTTTACTTCTCATATGAGCGATGAAAAGTACGGGAATATTCAGTTTAACAGTAACATTATATTCGTTTTTAGTTTGGCTACGAAACGCTAAATCAGTCTCAGTGGTTGTTAAACACTTTTTCCGTGGCCAATACACGGTCGAACACCCTCTTTGTCATTAATGGTATGGCTCTCTTCGTTTCGGAGTATGCAGCCAATGAGCGTCTGAAAAAGCACGCAAGCTCATAATAATAACATACAATCTACAGTATGTTATAACAAGATAGTTATCATATACTTTTTTTTATTGGGCTTCCATGTGGGTATATGTGTTGTATCTGCTTCCAAAGAATACAATAGTATTTGTAGATAAATAGTTTTAGTAGTAGTAGTAGTAGTAGTAGTAGTAGTAGTAGCAGTAGCAGTAGTAGAAGGATTAGTTTATTGATCCCATGGGATGGTAAAAATAACAATAATAAAAAATATATATGTAATCATCATGTAATCAGCCGTTTTACTTCTGCAATCTATGCAATAAACGGTTACTAAGATATCAATGCTGGACACACACAACCACATATACACATCACAACACACCGTACTACACACACACACACACACACACACACACACACACACACACACACACACACACACACACGTGGGAGGATGCACACTGTTTTCAGTGTATCACATTGAACTGTTGGGGCACTGAAACGCGGTGCTGTTGGTTTTGCAGTCGGAGTCACCTGGGGCTACAAATGTCCTTTTCTGTTAACCAGTGTCACATGCCAGCCTATAGTCTGTGACAGGTGGTAGTTCTGTCTGAAAATGGCTGCGTGTGTGTGTTTGGGGGGGACAGACACCATGTGTGTGCATCATATTTGTTCACATATCAGCATTGTTCATTCTTCTTAGGAATGAGAACATGTTCATGCACATCACATCACACATGAACATAATAAACACTGCTTAGTCGTCTGGAAGTGTTCTATAGGTGTAACGACCTCTGTTTCACACTCCACTTCCTCCTGATCAAGACTTCTCTTCTCCCGCAGCAGGACGTAAAGGAGGAACATTGTTTCTTCTTTCCCTGCGCATCAGCATCAGGTTACAAATTAAATCAAATTATGTTTATTATCCCTAA
>OOFG01082817.1:0-10428 GCA_900323295.1 Molva molva
GTGAGTGTGTGTGTGTGTGTGTGTGTGTTAGAGAGAGGGTGTGTGTGTGTGTGTCTGCGCGAGTGTGTGTGTGTGTGTGTGTGTGTGTGTGTGTGTGTGTGTGTGTGTGTGTGTTTCTGAGTGTGTGTGTGTGTGTGTGTGTGTGTGTGTGTGTGTGTCTGTCTTTGTGTGTGTGTGTGTGTGTGTGTGTGTGTCTGTCTTTGTGTGTGTGTGTGTGTGTGTGAGTGTGTGTTTGTGTGTTTGTGTGTGTGTGTGTGTGTGTTTGTGTGTGTGCATGTGTATGTGTGTGTGTTTGTGTTTTTGTGTTTGTATGTGTGTCTGTGTGTGTGTTTGTGTGTGTGTGTGTGTGTGTGTGCGTGTGCGTGTGTGTGTGTGGGTGTGTGTGTGTGCACGCATGCATGTGACGAGTCAAAATGGTTGACATGATGTGACCCTACCCCTAACTCTGACCCTTGACATGAAGTGATTTTCATTTGATTTCTCAATAAACTCCCAAACACTCCAACAATGCTCATAAGGGCGGAGAAACGAGAAGACGGAGGATTGTGAAAAGGGTGAATTTTACATCCCCATGACGATTAGCATGAGCTGTCGTGTTAGCGACATTTAGGGAGGAACTAAAGAATGTGACATATTCTCTGGCTGAGATATAAATAGGAAGAGAGTACAAAGACAATTGTACTTGTGACATAATATTTGGTTCCAAGTGAATGCGATCTCTTTGAGGTAGGAATGCTGTCTTACTTACTATATGTCTTAAACATAAAGCAACATGTGTTCGCTTATACAAACAATCCAAACAAATAGAAATGCTTTACATTGTGAACTTGTGGACTTGATTTTAATGTATATATTCAAGATTGTAATGGTGTCCTTATCTGACCGGGCAACAATTCAGTGTATGACTATTCTTTCATTTAAAATGATATCGAAATGTGATGCCTTATTTGTAGTAAAAAGTCCATTACATACATAAACGTGACTTAAAACTATTGACGATTATTAGTTGAAGTTGATTTAAAACAATAGAATAAAGTTAAAGTTTTCAACACATATTTTGAAGAATATATAACACGTTTAGTTTGTAGTCATAATGAACTAGAATTAAAAAAAATGAAATTTCTCATTGTTGCAGATGAACTGTCGCATTCAATTGTTATCAATGTTGTTTTTGTTGGGTAACTTTGGTGACAAAGACAATCTAATATGACTCCAAATGTTCCTCTTTTTTCTTCAGCCACAGAACAACATGGGGGACTGGTCTTTCCTGGCCTCCTTGCTGAAGAAGGTGCAGTCTCACTCCACGGTGGTGGGGAAGGTCTGGATGAGCGTTCTCTTCCTCTTCCGGCTCTTCATCTTGGCCGCTGGTTTAGACAGCGTCTGGGGAGACGAACAGGCCAGCATGGACTGCAATACAAACTCCCCTGGCTGCAAAAATGCCTGCTACGACCACTCCTTCCCCCTGTCCCACCGGCGCTTCTGGGTCCTGCAGATCCTCTTTGTGTCACTGCCCACGCTCATTTACCTGGGTCACGTCCTGCTGGTCATCCGCAAGGAAGACAAGCTTAGGAGGAGGCTGGGTGAGAAGTTCGACAAAAAGGGCATGCTCAGAACTCCAAAGTACTCGGACGAACACGGCACGGTCCAGATCAAGGGTTCTCTGCTGTTCAGCTACCTGACCCAGCTGGTGGTGAAGATCATTCTGGAGGTGGCCTTCATGGTGGGCCAGTACTACATCTACGGCTTCATCTTCATGCCCACGAGGATCCTGTATAATGAGTACCCCTGCAGGGAGATCGTGGCGTGCTACATACCACGGCCCACAGAGAAAAGCATCTTTATCGTGTTCATGCTGGTGGTGTCTGGGATCTCTTTGGTGCTCACCGTCGTAGAGCTGATCTACCTCATTTGTTCATCTCTGGGAGCCAGGAGGAGAAGGGGAAGTACCTCCACCTCCTCCACAGAGATATACAACCTGAGTCCATTGAAGCATCGGCCCAAGGCAGAGTCCACAATGTGCTAGGTCCCATGGAGGGGAAACCACATTATATACTTAGAATTGGAAAATCATTCAATCATCATTTAAAATTAACTTTGTAAGGGTAATTATGTCCATAGTTTTTGAAAAACAAAAAACGTTACTTGTAGACAATACTTCAAATACCTGAACTAGAAAGTGCACTATTTCATTGTATTATTTGATCGTAAGCTATTTCTCTGTATGCCTTCTACTTCATGAGCAATACAACACTTGTGAAAGTGTCTACACCACCAATTGGCTTGAACACACTGTTGGATAGACGGAAAACACAGCCAACTTTGTTATTCAGCTGGGTCTATCATGCGATTGCTGTTGAGTTATTTGATGAAACTACGTGGTGAGATGCAATAAAGTGATGATAAAAAGCAATACAAACTGTTACACTCAATTGTATTGTTTTATTAACATTTTTGTTGTTCAACATTTCAAAAGTGTGCATTTCCTTAAACATCATATTTTGCTGTCATTAGCAAAGATTAAACACAAAGAAATATTTTTGTCCTTAATAAGGAACGTAACTAATGACAAGTTGAATATAACACATAACATTTGATGTTATTGGGCCACGTCATTGAACAAGAAAGCAGAAATGTTTCCTACATAAGAGACTAGACCCAAAGAGTCGTTGTATGAACATTTACTTCCCCTCATTCCCTCAAGGACGCCCTCCAGAGGCCGATGAAGGTCTTACACACAAAACAATTATTGAATAAGAACTACTGGAAAGTGATTAGACAATAAATAGGATAGGCTGAACATGACGAATGAATGGATAGAGATCTTGCATCATACTTAATAGTTGCACCATAAAATCCTTTATCAGTGGCAGCCTCTGTAGATCCCGGACCAAGAATACTAAAGTGCTTAATACATAAATATTATTAGTTAAATATATTTAAAAATAATATTGAGCATTTAGTTATAGAAATGATACATAGAACTTATAGTAATACATAGTAGTATACTAGACATATAACATCCTTAAAAATATTTTTTAATTTGTGTGGTTATGCATTTTATTTCTTGCCACAAAATGTGCGGCCATAAAGACATTCAGATTTGCCCCTTATATAAAACAAAGTCACATTTTGGACGGTAGTCCCATCAAAGTTTCCATGTAGTATAAACTTATAGTGTTCTCAAGATTTGTGTACCTAATATGAGTGTAAAAGGTTTTTCTATGACCTACACAGTGCACTCTGTTGCTTGGTGTGAGAGCCTGTGGAGCAGCTCTCTACGAGTCCATCCATGATCCATACATGCACATTGAAACGGCCTGGTAGTCCCCTGTTGGTCTGAAGGCCCCTACTTCTTCTCCAGGAGAGGGAAGGGGCCGGTGAACGGGGCCACGTGGCGGCTCCTGGAGCGCCTTCGGGAGCACAGCAGGTAGAACACCTCCACCACATTGAGCAGCAGGGACACGCAGGCCACCACCAGCATGAAGATGATGAAGATGGTCTTCTCCGTGGGCCGGGACATGTAGCACTCCACGGTGAAGGGACAGGGTGCTCTGGAGCACACGACTCTGGGATCCATGATGAAGCCATACAGATAGTACTGCCCTACTATGAACGCCACCTCTAGAACGATCCGGAAAAAGATTGTGGTCATGTAGCTGCCCAGAAGGTCGCCTTTAATCTTGACATGACCTTTGTCGTCAGAGTATTTTGGGGGCTTGGTCAGCTCGCTGCTCGTCTGCATGCGTTCCCTCAGCTTGTTCTCCTTGTGGATGACATGGAGGACGTGCGCAAGGTACACCAGCGTGGGTGTCGACACAAAAATGATCTGGAGCACCCAGAAGCGGATGTGGGAGATGGGGAAGGCCTGGTCGTAGCAGACGTTCTTGCAACCTGGCTGCTTGGTGTTACAGATCATGTTGGATTGCTCATCACCCCACACCTGTGAGTTAGGACAGACAGTTTTAATGTGAACCCCATAGCATCACAGTCAAGCTGTCAATGCATTTAGATTGAAGATATTCAAAATCATTTTAAACCACAACATTAAAAAACCTTTTCTGCTCCGGCCCCGAGCACCATGATCCGGAAGATGAAGAGCACAGTGAGCCAGACCTTCCCGATGACCGTAGAGTGGGACTGGACCTTGTCCAGGAGAGACGCTAGGAAACTCCACTCACCCATGCTCTCTGAAAAATCAGCCAATCAATTCAAATTCAATTAAAATTACTTTTAAATGATGATTATATTTAACAGACTCAGTCAGTTAAAAAGAAAAGATGTTGTGCATACTACTGAAAAGAAATTGAATTATACACTTTGCCCATAGGGACAATTACAGGAAGCTTATTAGAAAAGGCAGAAGCAATTCCATCAGCAGAATTCCCTTAAATTAAGATTAACATCTTATCTTAGACATTTTCACAAATTAAACTTCATAAAAACCCTAGTTATGTATTATTATTGTTTACTAATTGAGTTACCAAGCAACATGAATCACAAAATTCCAATGCTAACACCGTACACACCGAAAACACCAACTAAAATACAGGGTTGGGTCACCTTTAATCATACTGATAAACAATATAAATGTGTGTTCAACTGCTTGGGATACATGAGGATGCTGTGTTATAACATATGGAAAAAGGCAAAACAAAAATATTCTGAAGCTTTTAGAGAAAATGATTACCTTAGGCAATAATTCAACGTGAAACATTTTGCTTCCAAACATATTTCAATAAATACAAATTTTGTAATTGGCAAGAGAATACACTAACTAATAAAAGAAAATTACATCCAGGACAAAGAAACAGCTCTTCAGTGTGAAGTCTAGAATCACTAGCTACATTTAGAAACATTTTCATATGAATTAAGATATTTTTCTGTTATTATGGACAAAATAAAAGACAAACACTAACCTTATTCTGCGAAGTCCTCTGGTGAAACAACAGCACCTGGCCGTGAAGCTAAAGGATACTGTGTGTGCGGGGGCCACAACTATGGCACACTGAACTTTAGATTTTAGAATTTCGCAATGCTGTCACGTTGTCATGGGATCTAGAAATGATAAATCTGGAGCAAATATATTTGAGGGCTAAGCCCTGATGATTGTGAAGGTTAATGATTGACGGAGAAAATGATACGGTGTGCTCGTCCTTTAGTAAATTACTGGTTAGTAGAATATTTGGTTGGTCATAAAAATGTGAATTGTTCAGTTGATGTGTGATGAAATAAACATTGATCAGATTGTCATTTCTAAGTAAATGTGGAAAAATGGAAATCTGCTAACATTAGACATGTATTCATTATTTATTAATTAATTTTAATGTAGAGTGTAAGTATTCTCTCTCTCTCTCTTTATAATATTTATTTGTATTCTTGATTTCCTATAGTTCATCATTGGATTATGTTGCTCGTGAAATAAATGTATCCGTGGGATCAATAAAGTACTACTTACTACCTTCATATTATGTTTGTGCAGTGTTCTGTCTGACTAATGATTAGTCACGCATAGAGATTTTGTTTAATAACACTGGTTTAACTTGACTGTGGTTTATCAACTACCACAAATCTGTTTGATTATTTAAAAAACATGGAATTCAGAAACTTTTTCCCCAGGAAAATTTATTTATTTAAAGCCATATCAGATTTTACAATACAAGGAGATAGTTGTCATCATTAAATGTTCCATAAAGAAATCATTTTAAAGAAGGCCTTATAAGAAAATAAGTTATTGCATTAAAATCTGTAATATCTCAATTTAAAGGTTCCATCACATAAACGTTGGGTTAGTTAAAATAATATATAAAACATACCTAAGCTATATATATACATATACTGCACATATATAGCTACATTCAAATCCCCATATTGCACCAGTAGAAAATACTGGTATAGCAACCTAGCAAAACATTTCATGTCCCAGCATCTCAACACCGTCCAAAACCACAATCTAACATTTTACCAAAGTGTTCTTAAGCATTTCAAGTTTTATTACTTGAGAACACGTTACATTCTGTCAAAATGTTTGCTGTGAATAAGAGAAGGCCACTTCAACATTAGAGATGTACACTAAATAAATACAATTTGACACACGAATGCTGCTTTGTGACCTAGTGACCACTAAGAGGCTGCTTCTCCTCCTTGGCCCCATTGAGGCTTCCACCAGTACTCTGGCCACTCTCAAAGTCCATGTTCATCTTGTTCTGCCGCTGGGTGTCCTCTGCCGTGGGCCACATGGCGCCTGAGAGCTGTGCCGGGTGCTGAGGGGAAGTGATCCTGTGCGAACGTTGCCTGGAGCCACATCTCATCCTGCTCAGCAGCAGGTAGAACACCTCCACCACATTGAGCAGCAGGGACACGCAGGCCACCACCAGCATGAAGATGATGAAGATGGTCTTCTCCGTGGGCCGGGACATGTAGCACTCCACGGTGAAGGGACAGGGCTTCCTAGAGCAGGGGAACATGGGCACCATGATGAAGCCGTACAGATAGTACTGGCCCAGGATGAAGGCGGCTTCGATGAGGATCTTGGCGACCAGCTGGGCGAGGTAGCTCCCCAGCAGGTTCCCCTTGATCTTCACCTTGCCCTTCTCGTTGGTGTACTTGGGTATCTTCTGTATGTCGCTGCCCCCGGGTCCAGCCCGCCGCTCCCTCAGCTTGTTCTCCTTGTGGATGATGTGCATGGCGTGGCCCAGGTAGATGAGCGTGGGCGTGGACACGAAGATGATCTGCAGCACCCAGAAGCGGATGTGTGAGATGGGGAAGGTCCAGTCGTAGCACACGTTCTCACAACCAGGCTGCTGCGTGTTACAGATGAAGCCCGACTGCTCGTCCCCCCACACGCTCTCCGCCCCGGCCCCCAGCACCATGATCCGGAACAGGAACAGCACGCTCATCCAGATCTTCCCGATGACCGTGGAGTGGGACTGGACCTTGTCCAGCAGGGATGACAGAAAGCCCCAATCACCCATGTTGTAGGAGATGTAGTTATTGCTCTCTATTAGGAGGGATATGAGGAAATAACAGCTGTTAAAAGTATCCAAAAGTAAACAAAATAACCTTCTGCTTTAAGTACTTTTGTTTTAAACATGTTATAGAAGAGGCTAAACAACAAGCGATTAATTGTTCACATACATTTTTTTATCTGTCATTCTGAATCAGTCCATACCTTTTATCTTTTTTTTACCTTTTTACTTTTAAATAAAATTGGTACTTAAATACATTATTTAGTTCAGATTGCCCCCAAAACGAATTACTTTATACCCTCCATAAAATAGTGGCAGCAAGCCAGCTATTACATACATTATTAAGTACAGCCAATGTCCTTGATCATTCATTGGTAGTGAATAACACCTTCCAGGTTTGTTATCTTTATGAATCATTATAGCTGCTCATGATTAGACTTAGGATTTATAGGTTGAATATATCTATATCTATATTTATCTATATAGATATATATCTATATATATATATATATATATGAAAAAACAACGAACAATTTGATAACATAAATATCAGGTAGTATGATGTTAATATCAGCTATTTAACATTAATTATATAATCCAAACAGAAAAAGAAAACATGTCAATGTTGTTATTTGTTATAGATATTTTATCAAAGCCTATCATTGGATTAGAGTTTGGAAGAGCAGAAGAATTGTCTTACCGGTACAGCAGTGGAACAAGACTGGCAGCGCTGTGCCAGGAACCAAATGCTAACTAAGTTGGACCTTGGAGTTTGGTGGTGAGGAGCTGCCTCGCTGGGGGAGGGTGTTGCGAAACACATCTGGGTACCCGGTCAGGTGGTCACATTGACCAACTCAGCAAATCAGCGGCAAACTCCGACAAGACCGAGAAGACAGGAAACTAATTATTGACAGGTGTTAATTATAACAGAATGCTCACTTTAACCACTCAAACATCCACACGTTTTTATTCTCTGCTTCATATTTATCTGATTGTAAACATTATTAAATCCAGTTTAATACTTTCTATTCTGAAATGATCAGAGCATAAAGCATGGTTATTTGGCCATTTCATTGGATGTCATTGCATTTCCAGGTACTAAAGGGTGTAACAAGTGGTCTTGAACTGAGTTTTGAGACTTTGAATCAAAGCATCCCTTTATCAATGCATTTTTTCAAACAAAAGTACAATATATTTGTTCTAGGTTTTATTTAAAGGTCCTTGCCATTTGTTATAAGTATATCTCACACATATGGTGATGTTAGGGGCAGGGACTTTGAACAGCCCCATAAGAAGGTAATTTTCTGTAGAAAATCGAATCCTAACATGGTCACTACTCATGGGCACCGCGAGCAACCTAAATATAACAATGTCAGCATTTATCAATAGAAGAGAATATAAATAATAGGCAAAAGAAACCAATAAATCACATTTATTTTTGTAATGTGTACAAACTACAGGTATGAAAATCAAAAGTCAGTCAAATCTACAGTATATTGAAACGTCATCAATGCACTAGCTACTGCTTAAAGCCCATATACACACAGACACGCAAAACATTGACTTATATATTTTGATACCTGGCCAATACCATGCCCACATCTGGTGAAATATAAGCATTAACCAATGAGTTACCAGATTAGGTCAGGTCATCAGCTCTCCGTCCAAACAGCAGTCCTGAGACTAAAAGATTAATCTGACAATACTATTAGGGACCGAAATAAAAATGAATCATGAAAATGACCGGAAAATGACATCAGCAAACAGTGCTGTCATTCATCGACCTCAACAAGCTTTTAAATGTGAACTTCCCCCGTATTGTGGTCCTCAGACCACAAACCTTTAGCCACGCCACTCAGCCCGGCCCCCACAGCCCCCTTGGCCCTGCTGGCCCCGGGCCCCCTGCACTCCTGGCGCTCCAGGTTGTAATGGTCCTGGATCATCTGCTCTCGGTTCTTGAAGGCCTTCCTCTCCACGAGCGGGGGGGTGACGGGGGTGACGGTGTAGTCCTGTCTCCGAGCCATGCACTCACCCGTCGCTTTCACGCACAAATGGAGCAGTTCCACGATGCTGAGGAAGAGAGAGACGCACGCCACCACCAGCATGAACCAGATGAACATGGACTTCTCCGTGGGCCTGGAGAGGAAGCAATCCACCTTGTGTGGGCAGGGAGACATGCTGCAGATGTAGCGGGCCTGGAGCGTGAAGCCGTACAGAAAGTACTGGCCCAGGATGAAGCCTAGCTCCAGAAGAATCTTGGCCACTAGGTTGAGGACGTAGCTGCGGAGAATACTTCCACGCAGGTTGATCTTGCCGTTGCTATGGCTGTACTTGGGGACCTTGTAACCTTTCCTCAGGAACAGGTTGGCTTCGTCATCCAGTTCCGCCTGCTTCTGGATCTTCTGTCTCACCTGTGGAATGTTAAAAGAGAATCATTCCATTCCATTTATTCCATCCATGTTTTTTTGTTAGATGAAAGATGTTCTGGTGTATCTTGTGTCACCCTTTCTTGCTTTTTTTCCCGGGAGGTGGAACGGGAGAATTGAAAATGCTCAGCAACTCTTTGACAAGGCTTTAAGTTCCTAAACAAACATCCAGAACCCCATAGAAACCAAGTGGACTACAAATCCCTTCACACTCTGCTTAACAAGGCATCCATGCCCTGTGTGCCTAAACACACTGCTGGAGATCCCACATGTTGCACAGATGAAGCTCCACAGGAGTACTAACCATGTGCAAAAGCACAATACAATTCTATAAAGAGAAATACATTATAGAGTCGTTCAGTTCTATTTATCCTGTTTAACAAATGTACAGTGAGTTTGTTGCATTTCTCTTTAAATCATTTCCTTGTGCTTTTGCACATTGTTAGTCCTTCTGGTAAACTTGCACTCTTTGCAACACGTCTAGCTGTTTGTTTGGTGCATTAAGCCTTGTTAAGCGTTGTTCTGTCAAGCGTGGTTGCTTGGTTTCTTACTTTACTGTAGAACAACATAATGAAGTGGAAGGAACTTGAACCCTGAAGTGCTTCATATTGGGGAAACCTATAGTGAGGTCACCTAGAAGGAAGGATGCTGCTCCTGGGCCTCACCTTGCGCTCCGCGTGGATGACGTGGAGAACATGTCCCAGGTAGACCAGGGTGGGCGTGGCCACGGAGATGATCTGCAGCACCCAGAAGCGGACGTGTGATATGGGGAAGGCGTGGTCGTAGCAGACGTTCTTACAACCAGGCTGGTTGGTGTTGCACACAAAGTCCGACTGTTCATCACCCCACACCTGATGGAGCATATGGACACATCAGCTCCCCGCTTCCACGCAATAATAATGTAGATAAGATATATTATAAGTTACCATGGTACTTTATTCATCCTAGACATTTGGGAATATGATGAATATGATATGTTCTATGATGTTACATGATCTTATGTGATATTATATGATGTATTGGATTATATTGACTTA
>OOFG01082851.1:0-10395 GCA_900323295.1 Molva molva
GGGAGAGGGAATAACATATTTATATTAAAGTACTTTATTATTTTAGTCTTTAGAAGCTGTAAGGAAAACAGGATGCTTCTTAATAAAAAGTAGAAACATAGAAAGTAGAAACCAGACCAGTTCCTACCTGTGCGTCCCAGGGGACACTGGCAGTAGAAGGAGGCCACCCGGTCGTGACAGGTAGAGCCCTGGTGGCACGCGGCACTCGCACAATCGTCAATGTTGTCACTGCAGTCGTCACCGGTCCAGCCGTTCACGCACACACACTGGTAGCTGCCATAGGTGTTGTGGCACGTGCCTCCATTCTGGCACGCATTGGGCATCAGCTGGCACTCGTCCACGTCTTCTGTGCACTGCTGGCCTGCAGCACGGTGGCAAGAGGGTTGTCAAACTCGATCCAAAACAAGGAAATTATGGAAATAGAAAGGTTCTAAACCGTGTTTCCCCAAACGGTGGGGTCGCTTCTAAGCTATACATATTTGAATTTGATGGTATATTTTTGATAAAAAAAAGGATTAATACATTTGAAAGGCCTTTAAACAGTGTACACCAACATTTTGTTGATTTGTACGATTTGTACCCATGAGTAAACTACTAGTACTGGTCACTTAGTGTGAGACGATGTTAAAATGATGCGTGTGGAAGCAGAGAAGTTGATCCTGCAAGGATTTTCATATATTCATTCAGTTCAAAAAGTGTTTCTAAGGGGAGAGGGTTTCCAAGGGGAGAGAGTTTCTAAGGGGAGAGAGTTTCTAAGGGGAGAGAGTGTCTAAGGGAAGAGAGTGTCTAAGGGGAGAGAGTGTCTAAGGGGAGAGAGTGTCTAAGGGAAGAGAGTGTCTAAGGGGAGAGAGTGTCTAAGGGGAGAGAGTGTCTCAGTGGAGAGAGTGTCTGAGGGGAGAAAGTTTATAAGTGGAGAGAGTTTCTAAGGGGAGGAGATTCTAAGGAAAGAGAGTTTCTAAGGGGAGAGAGTTTCTAAGGGGAGAGGGTTTCTAAGGGGAGAGTTACAAAGGGAAGAGGGTTTCTAAGGGGAGAGGGTTTCTAAGGGGAGAGGGGCTGTACATACCGGTGAACTCTGGTTTGCATTGGCAGTTGTAGGTGTTGACTCCATCCACACACAATCCGTCATTAAGGCACTGATGGCCGGGACAATCGTCTATATTTTGGTCACAATGCTTTCCAGAAAAACCTGGTGGAGGAAAGAAACAGCGATGGTTCTTAAACGTGTCAAACATGCATTGTGGGTAGTAATATTGGATTATTTTGGGTACAATTACAATAGACAACTATGAGTTGGCAGGCACAGGTTGGTGTGGCGCCCATCTCAAGCAGATGATAACTTTCATGACAACTAATATTGCATAAGCTATGCAGTCACATAAAGAGTCTAGGCACTTGTGACCTTCAAGTCCAAAAGTAAACAAGCCTGTTGGGGTATTGTGTGGTGCTACCGCAGCTTTTCAAGGCCACAGACACCCCAACAAACCATCTGTCATGGTTTCAGCAAAACATTTTCACTAGTAAGAGCAAAGGAAGTGAAACTACCCCACAGTTGGGTATGTTTTAACCGTCTAGTTTTTACCCTGGGAAAAAGGTGTCCCTACCCTCTCGTGGTAACATTCGCACACTTTCTAAGGTTAAGAAACCATGAAACGCCTTCCTGAGTTTCACAACTGCCAACCACGAGACTACACTGTGTGGCATAATTATCACTGCCAAATTAAATTCATAACTGAATAACAATACTTTAAAGATGAGATGTGATTAAAAAAAACCTTGGTTAGGTTGGCCAAGGTTGTGAGTATGATGGTATGAGGTCATAAAAACTATCAAATAATAGTTATTACATTCATTGATCTCTGCCAATACAAACAGCTTGCTGTAATGTAGCCAACAGCAGGACTTAGACACCCAAGTTATGGCGAGGGAGCTAGAAGGGGATGTTGTCTCTTGACCATTTCCTCACGATAAGACTGAAAGCCTTCCTGTTACCTCTTATTCTCACACAAACATACACCACACCCCCCCCACACACACACACACACGTACGGATGTGCAAACAAGGAAATCAAGGAAAAGCCTTGCTTAATGACATCATCTGGAAACTTGGACCAGTTTACGAGTGTTTCTGCTAGAACATTTTGGAGTGATGTATATTTTTGACATAAATATGATTTGTTACTATATGTTCACAGATAATACATCCAAAACAAACATCTCATATACAAGATAATACATTATACAAAAAGGTAAATGTTTTGCGACTGATATATCATTTCCATTGATAATCAATGATGGAGGGGTACTTGGCAGACCTCACCTGGAACACAGGAGCACTCGTAGCTGGTGTCTCCCTTCTGGATGCAGGTGCCCCCGTTGTGGCACGGTGACGGGCTGCAGGGCATGTAGCGGCTTTCGCAGTGCACGCCGGTGTACTCCACGGGACACTGGCAGCGGTACGTGCCCACCTCGTTGACGCACACGCCCCCGTGCCGGCAGGGCTGCGGGATCTGGGCGCACTCGTTGACGTCCTGCTGGCAGGTCTGGCCATAGAAGGACAGGGGGCAGGTACATATGTACTGCGACTGGAAGGTAGAGCACCGCCCGCCGTTGGAGCAAGGGTTGGAGGCACAGGGGTCGGCCTGCTGGCACGCTACACCTAGAGGAGGAGGGAGAAGGGAGAATAAACATCCTTAATCCTCTGTGGCTGTTGTGAAATATAGGACTGAATGTCTGAATGTCTCATACCTCTCTGTGTGTCTCTCTCACTCTGATCCTCTCTCACTCTTATCCTCTCTCTCACTCTGATCCTCTCGCTCTCACTCTTATCCTCTCTCACTCTTATCCTCACTCTCTCTATCCCTCATATCATTTCACTCTTATCCTCTCTTACCATTATCATCTATCTCACTCTTATCCTCTCTCTTATCCCCTCTCACTCGTATCCCCTCTCACTCTTATCATCTAGCTCACTCTTATCCTACCTCAGCCTTATCCTATCTCTCACGCTTATTCTCTCTCACTCTTATCCTCTCTTTCTCTAACTCTTATCCTCTCTCAATCGTATCGTCTATCTGTCATCTATCTGAATTTTGTTACGGGAACTGATTTTGTTGGAACCGAGTAGAACCGGAATGCTTTTAAAAATGTGGATCCAAATTTTAGTTCCAACATGGGCAGACAACGGAAAAAAAAAATTAACCACGCTACGATTGTGACATACCATTAGTTAGTTATAACAGAAGTTGTGACTCTTCTTTTCAGAAAAGGCAGACATGCAGATGTTTCTTAATAAAAACACCTGAAAGTGAAACCAGCTCCAAGCTTATTAGCTGCTGTTACGGTTCTCTGCCACAGGAGGATACTTTATGTTTAATGTTTTAGTTTAACTCTCCATGGAAAATGCTTGTTAAATTATGGAGGATTGAATAAAAAAGATATATAAATGAAAGTGAAACAGGTCTGAACAGTTTCAAACAATGCCGGTCACTAGTTAAGAAGCTGTACTTTTCTTTCTAACTTCACAAAAGTTTTCCCAAGTCTTTATGCATGGCCTAAGCTTCCATAGGTCACATCTTAAAACAACCTACTGTAATGTTTTGATTGATCTGATTATTTCCTCTGGTTGTTGTATCAAGTCAAGGACTATGAAAACCATGCTGACTGTATCATACTAGATTTCATCTTTATATGTTTTTTATTCCCATATAGGTCAGGCAATATGGCCTGTATTGGTCTCCACTTTTACGAGAATGTCCACAATGTAAAATCAAAAACCAAAGCAATTGGCACTCTCTCTGCTGAAACAAAGCTTAAAGCGATAGCTCTTATAAAATAAAGTACCAAAATCATAAGAACAATTTAAAACAGGGCAAGACAGTGCAACAGAAAGGGAAACCTGCATCAAAACCAAAACTTCATTCATGGCCACTTTTGCTGCAAAATTCCACACAAACAGATTTCATTAACGTTTTGATTTCATAGGGAGCCAACTTTCAATTTCTAGAAATAGGAGAAGATTTAAACCTGCACTATGTAAGTTTGCCAATTAGCAACCTCTTCAGCTGAGCTGTCGCAGTTTAAGCTATATCATTATGTTAATGTCGTATTCGATTTTACACAGAGGGACGCAACGGATGACTTGTGGATGGGCACGTTTACTTCTTGAGAAACCGTCTAGTTCAGATATGTTTTAATGAAGTTGCTGCATTAGAAAAGTGACCTAGTGCAGGTATAAAAAAAGGAATTCAAATTATATTATCAAAGTAATAATAAGTAGCATCCTTACAATAATAGTAGGTATCCACTAGGGCTGAGCCTGAATATTCGGATATTCGCTCGTTAGGTAGTAGAGCCCTATGAAATCCGTTTTATTTTTTCCCAAATTCCGTTTTTTCCATTTATTTTTTTCTGAATTCTGTGTTTTACGATTTGTGCTAATTTTATCATCAGAAAGAGTGTCTACTTATGTGAATTAATAAAACGTCAACAATTGAATAAGATATAACAGTACATTTTTAATGATGTACACAACATTGCACTATTTGGAACTATGGAACGATAGTTAGCTAGATGGGGAGGCAGACAGCTGCTGACAGCGTCGCTATATTTCACCACGATAGCACGTCGTTTGGAATATCACAATTTGCATGCGGACAGCTCACCAATGACTATGTTTAGAACGATCTTCTGTAGAACGGCAGTTATGTTGGTTATGACACACAGGGCAGTTGAGTTCGCCGGAGGCGGCTCTCATTTTCGGGCAACGCTTCACTAGAAACGGGCGTAGCTTTCTTAGCTTTTCTAAGGGGATGTCAGACTCAGCGCACACAGCCACAAAGTCCTGAATAAATTCTCGTCTTGAATTTGCAGATGCGCTTGCACTAGTAATGGTCGTCTGAGGAGGCATGCTCTGGGTAACACTGTGCTTGTTCTTCACCTGGGCTTTAGACTTTAAGTGGTCATCACACGTATTTTTACGGGTCCAATCAATAGTATGTTGACAGAATTTGCTAAACAGTTTATCCCCTGACTCAAAATAGTCCTGGTATTGCTCTGCTCTGAATTTTAGGAGTTAGGGTCGAGTTTTATAGTTATAGAGGACTTGGCCGTCTTAGACGGCCTCTTTGTTTCTCAAAATAGTGACAAGTTGTGAGGTGACGATGCGACCGACCCCCCTCTCAAAACACCCCGATCGAAAACGGAATTATGTATTTATAGATTTATATCTAACCCTTCGTACCCAACTGACCCTAATGTCCAACTTACCCTCACCATGTGCAACAAACCTTAACCTAACTATGTCCAACTAACCCTAACCTAACCATCTCCCACTAACCCTAACCTAACCATGCCCAATAGGGATGGGAAAAGAAAATCAGGTACTAAGGGTTCTAGGAGATGGATTACCGATCTGCCTGCGATGGACCACGCTGGCAGGGGGTTCCCCAGTGGGCGGAGCCTCATTGGTTGGCAGTCCCGGTGTGTGGTCCTCCTCCGTGTCCGACTCCTCCCCAAGGTGGGGCTTGTAGATGTCGTCGTCTGAGATCCAGGAGCGGGAATGCTGCAAGGGAATTGATTAAACATGCTGTTCTTGTTAGACAGAAGTCTTCTGAGCAGAGTTCACAAGCTGTTCATGAGGTAACCAAAGAGCGTTAGTTATCAAATCGAACTTACTTCTAACTTATTTATATTGTTGTTTTCATGTTAAACAGCAATAAAAAAGGGAACACAACAACAAGAAGCAATACAATGAGTTTGAAATTATTGAGTAATATTCAGTAAACAATCTGAATCACAGGGATGCATTTAAGAGGAACTAAACAAAGAAAATGAGGTTTGATCACGTGTTATGACGTGATGGTTGTCATGAGTACCCCATCACCATAGACCCCAATTCACCATAGTTTATATTTGTTTTTATTAACTAAATTATTTTAAATGTTTTGCTTGTATGTATGTCAATTATGGCACTCATAGCACTCCTAACAATCCCTGGAAGGAGGGATCCCCCACTCTGCGTTCCTTCTAAAGATTTCTTCCTTGCTAATTAAGGGAGTTTGTTCTTGCCCTCAGGGGGGCTAAGGCTAAGGGGTTGTCATAAAGATATGGTCTGTTTAGCCCTTTGAGACTGTACCTGTGACTAAGGGCTATACAAATAAAATTGAATTGAAATTGAATTGAATGAGTGTTGGGACTCTGGGCTGACCAGAGGAACGTACCGACAGAGAGTCTGACGACTGCCTTCTGCTGAGGATGCTAGCTGAGCAGGGAAGGAGACCTCTGTTCGCCAGCGGCTCAGGGTTCTCCTTCCTAGAGGCCTTGCCATTCTGTTCCTTCTGCATCGTCTCAGAACCCCCTGTAGAATCGTCCGGGTCCGACCCCGACCCCACCGGCCTGCTCACGGTAATGGGCACCGCAGGGACGCATGGTGCTGGGAACGTTTCGGCTCCAGCTGTGGTGGAGAAGTCCTCGTTGTGGACCTTCTGGATTGGATGATCTGGGGTTGGCAGGGTCTGGTTATGGGTCGGTCTGTCCTGGTTCTGCTGCCTCTGGCTTGGGTTGTCCTGGACCTTCTGGTGGTTCTGAGACAGGGGTTTCTGGATGGGAAGGTTCTGAGTGGAGTGGTTAAGGAGCTTCTGGATCTCCTGGGTTGTTTGGGTCTGGTGGTCCTTATGGTCCTGAGGCTTCTGGGTTGGGTGGTCTCTGTGGCTCTGGGAGGATGGGCCAGGGCTCCTGGTCTCACCTTCGGACTCGCTGGAACCACCTGAGGTGCTGGTCCCAGAGCAGTGGTCCCGGCCGGCGCTGGACACAAAGGAGTCCTCCCTCGTGGAGTCCTGGCTGTCCGGACCACCGCCCTCCCGGAGGTCCAACACAACACTGCAAACACACACACACACTACTAACTCTCATATCCTGTAAAACCATGACTTTAACATTAAGGACCTTTAGACTTGTACTGCTTCACTATTGCAGAAGTAATGATTTCCAATGAGTTACAATAATTCTAAAGTTTCTTCCTAAAGTGGTAATAATACTCTTGATTATCCTACTAGTGATAGTAATCTAGACTAGAGATAATATAATACTCTTGGTGGCTAATTTAAACCTTCTAGTGGTATTAATAGGCTCTGAAGTCCGACTAGTTGTAGTAATAGGCAGTGTAGTCCCACAAGTGGTATTAGCAGACTATGGAGACCTACTAGTGGTTGTAATAGACAGTGTAGTCCTACTAGTGATAGTAATAGATTATAGAGAACTACTAGTGTTAGTAATAGGCTATGGAGACCTACTCTCTGGGGGTCCTCCTGCTGTAGATCAGGTCCAGGTCGAGCTCCTGGCCCTGGAGGAGGCTGTCAGAGCTGATGCTGGAGGACAGCTGGGAGGACGACCCACACGTCTCCAGGCTGACCGTAGAGGAGTGTAGGGTGGGCTGCTTCCACCCTGGAGGTCCCTGGTCCCCTGGAGGTCCCTGGTCCCCTGGAGCCCCCTGGTCTCCTGGAGGTCCCTGGTCCCCTGGAGCCCCCTGGTCTCCTGGAGGTCCCTGGTCCCTTTGAGGTCCCTGGTCTCTTACAGGTACCTCCTGGATCCCTTTCTGAGGATCCCCTACGTCAGACGACCCCGAGGACTGAGACGCTGTATCCCATGATTCCTTGCTCCTGGGCTTGGTGGGGTGGGGCCGGTGGTTGAGGAGGAGGGCGTCGGCCTGGGAGGCGGGGCAGAGGCCAGCAAGGGCGAGGGGCGTGGCCGTCCACTGGTTGAGGATGGCCGACTTGTAGGACAGGCTGAAGGAGAGGGAGGCGAGGCCCTGGACGTAGCTGAGCAGCACCTCCCGGTCCTCAGGGTGGAGCAACAGGGCGCTTGGCTGGTAGAAGGCCGGCAGCTCGGAGCCCTCCCGGAACAAAGAGGCCAGGTAGCACTCCAGCAGCCCGTGGTTCAGCGCCAGGCGGAGCCACGCCCGGCTACGGCCCACCTCGGTGCCCACGAAGCTCAGCTTCTCCAGCTCCGTTATGACATCCCTGGGGATGGCATATTAAAACCTTTTAAGCTTTATATACATGTATTTTCCTTTATCCGAAGAACCTTTCTTTGGAAATGTTTGCTGTAGGATGCCTACAAGTAGACTGTGGACACTGGAGATTGAACCCAGTACCTTTCGCCTGGGAGCCAAACACTCTAACTACTAGACTATGCTGCCCCTAACGAGGTTAGGTCAGGTTAAAGGTAAGGTCAGGGTTAAGTTAGAGGTTAGGGGGGTTACAGTAGATTAGGTTAAGTTAGAGGTTAGGATAGAGGTCCAACTCACCAATGAGTGACGGTCTTCAGGAGGTTCCAGAAGGAGGGTTGGGGGAGGGGCCTGTGGTCCTTGCGGCCCCGCCCCCCCGCCTCACAGCGGACGTACTTGTTCTTGATACGGTGGATGAAGACGGCCTCCAGCGCGCAGCACAGCAGGTTAGCATCACTGTCCTCGCTGGTCACCACAGTGTCCGACGCAACGTAGCGCTTCTGCAGCGCCTTGAGGGACAGGGCTAGCTTCTCCTTGATCAGCTGTACAGCAGAGACACACATCACACTAGCACACAGCAACTAGCAACTATAGTATATAGCACTAGCATACTAGCAGCATACAGCAATACCAACTAGCGCTACATTAGCATAGGGCAACTAGCAACTAGCACTACCAACTACCATTACAGTAGCATACAGCAACTGGCAAAAATGGCATATATCACTAGCATACTACTAGCATACAGTGCTACCAACTATCACTACACTAGCATCGACAACTAGCATACAGCAGTAGCATACAGCATATGCGGTGTCCCTCAAGGCTCAGCCTGGGTCCCGTTCTCTTCCTCATATATGTCATCCATCTTGGCCATATCATCTGTCGTCACAACACCTCCTTTCACACCTACGCTGATGATACCAAGTTATTTCTCAAATCCACCCCCAACCTACCTGCTGCCTCCACCCGCCTAAATGCCTGCCTCGAAGAGAACATAGTTTGGATGGACAACTTTCTCCAACTAAACAGCAGCAAAACAGAAATCCTCCTGGTCGGCCCTTCTCATCAAACCCATGGTAACACCACAACCTCCCTCACCATCGCTGACGTCCCTATCACCCTGTCATCTGTTGTTACAAACCTCTGCATACAATTTGACATCTCTCTGTCCTTTGAGAACCACATGAAGAACATCTGTAAAGGATCCTTCTACCATCTCAGTAACATCGTGAAACTCCGCCGTGCCCCAACCACAGCTGATGCCGAGAAGCACATTCATGCTTTTATATCCTCAAGATTCCTTCCAACCAAATCACTCCAAACTGCAATACATCCAAAACAGCGCTGCCCGGATCCTAAGGAGAGTCCGGAAACAGGACCACATCACCCCCATGCTGGACTCCCTTCACTGGCTACCAATCACACATTGCATTGACTACAGAATAGCCCTGCTCACCTTCAAGACTGTCCACCACTGTCCCCTGCTGACCTCAAAAACCTCCTACCGTACCCCAAATCTCAGATCTGCAAGCTGCAACCTGCTCCTCATCCCACACAAAAAGCTGAACACCATGGATACCGTGCCTTCTGTGCAGCTCCCCCCTGAATCTGGAACTCCCTTCTGAACCACTTGAGGGAGCTCCAGACCCGCTCCGCAATCAACAGGACTCAAAACCAACCTTTTCTGTTGTGCTTTCAATCTCGCCTAGACCCCCTTCTCCCCCTCCCCTCCCAATAGGTATTAAACATGTATATATATTTGTGTAAGCATATATGTATGCACAGTATATACACATAAATGGATAACATTTTTTGTATGCATTCCTATTAGCCTCCTAGTTTTCTACTGTAAGCATCTTTGAGATACCTAATAAAAAGGGCTCTATAAGCCAAATGTATTATTATTATAATACATTAGCATTATAGCAATAGCATTATGTATCTGGCATACGTTTGTTGACTCAGCAGAAACACGGAGTGTGACAGTGTGTTCTGACTAGTATCACAAGTCTCTGTGTGGTTCAGGTGTGGTTCAGACTTTAGAGTGGTGTGTTTACCTGTCTGATGTCCTGGCCTTCTGCTGGCAGGTCTGGAGTCTGTGTGGCCAGCATGGCACCTCATGAGACATACCAGTCCACCACAGCTTACTGGAAAATATTTAAAAAAAAACTCACTATTCCCTCAGGAGGAAGAAAACAGATAGTAATAATAGAGTAACATGCTGAAGACCTCTGACTAGCCTCCGGACTTCGCTGTCTGGAAACAGTATTTGATACTTCCAAAATTTGAGGTAACAACAACATGTGTGTGTGTGTGTGTGTGTGTGTGTGTGTGTGTGTGTGTGTGTGTGTGTGTGTGTGTGTGTGTGTGTGTCAAACGGACTTTCCCTG
>OOFG01082859.1:0-10378 GCA_900323295.1 Molva molva
TGAGAACCACGCAGAGTACTGGATTAAATGGCGGAAAGGCAGAGGGTGGATAAATTGCTTTTTTCTCTCCAAAGAAGCCACCAAGGTATTTGGCTTTGGAGGGCAGGAATGTTTAAAAAAAAAAGTGCATTATGGTTGTTGTTGCTCGCAGAAGTACAACCGTGTTTCAGGAGACTGCTTTTGAGAGTCAGCTTATCAGCCTTTTGTCCCAAAATTCATGAGCAAGCGATCGCCGCATCCATAGCGACCCACTGTGCACCGGAACAATAGGATTGGTCGGGAAGGCTACAAGGGAGCCAATTAGGATGGGGTATGGGGTTTATGGCCGATGGGAGTCTGGCCAATTAAGCTGACAGTGCCGAGAGTGCAGTGTTGAGGGAGCAACTGGCAGGGTGCTCATGCCTCAGGAGTTACAGCGAGCCAATGAGGTCCCGCGCTCACTTCAGCCCACTCACAAGCTCTGCTGCTGGGGCGTGACATCACACCGCTCTGGAAGCAAACAGGGGCAAGAGGCTTCTCTTCAAAACAACACAGTAGTTGAATGACATTAGGAAATGCTGTTTGTATTCCTCCTTCCAATCCTTTCTGTCTTGGTCTCTCTCTCTCTCTCTCTCTCTCTCTCTCTCTCTCTCTCTCTCTCTCTGTCCCTCCCTCGCTCTCCCTCAGTTTTTTGTCTCAAATCGAACAAGCTGTAGTAAACTATCCTTCAAGAAAACTCTCAAGATCAGCCAGGAGCCCGCTAATTAGTCAGAAATAGATTCCCGTTAAACAAAGCATCTCATCTCGTCCCGGTCGCCCCCCTCTGTCTGATGTTTCCCGGGATGTCTCACCATCAGATGTATTATTCATCCAGAAGGATATTTATTTATTTTTCCCGCGACGTGATAGACACAACCAAAATAGGAAAATGCTCATTAAACTGTCATTGAATATAGATCACACCTTCAAGAGTTGGAACGGAAGACAAGGAGACAAGGAAAAAATAGGAGGTGAGGACATGCCGGGAAAGCAGGAGCAACTGTGAGAGTGATGAAAAGGTGGATGGAATGGCTGTAAATAATAACAGAAAAAGAGAGAGGGAGAGCTACAGGCGGTGACCAACAGAGTTAAACCAGCCATTTGGACTCTGCCCATTAAACATGAAGCCGGAATTAAAAGACACATTTTCAGAGGACAGCTTTTGAGATTAGTAGTAATGTGTTTTTTCCCCCCTGCTATACAGTCCTTAATTAATTAGAACTTTGGCCCAGTGCGGGACAGGCAGGACGGGAGGATTAACAAGGGCGTACACTCACAGACCACACACTCCTCTTCTTTCCCATTTTGGCTTGTCATACACTTACATGCATACCATCTAATCCCGGACTGAAATTTGTAGATTCTCTCTCTCTCTCTCTCTCTCTCCCTCTCTTTAAATCAGTGCTTCGAGTAATGGCTGTTCCACATACTTAGTTATTAAGCGACTTCTTTGGTGCATATTGGCAAGGGAGGATTTAGTCCATCTCCTTACAGATTCATCAAGGCTGACGCTTTCAGTCTGTGGTGAATTTCTTCGTCTTAATACAACGTTTCTTATTACATGTTTTCTTCTTTCGATGTATGATTATGCAATCCCATATATATAGTACATATTACTGTGGATATGTAGAGGACGTCAGATTGTGAGTGGAATTCATGACCAGCAATTTACTAAGTCACATATTAGATCGTCACATTATATCCTATGTTTAGAATAAAGAATAGTAGAAATACAATATATATGGTCTAGTCATAGTCTTATAAGACAAATACGGATGTTGGCGCTCAGTTTACAAAGTATATTTTAAATTTGTAGTCATAGTCTTATAAGGGAAATAAGGATGCTGATGTTGATTTGCTTTTCATTGTTTTAGTCAGAACATTAAATGCACTATCACAACCCTTTCTGCCTTTCACATATCAAAGAGAATAATGAAATAAGGTTGAGATGTCGGTGGAGGTGGTTTAGAGTCTAGGGTTTTGGTTTAGGGTTTGGTTTTATGATTAGGTTTTGGCAATAGGTATTTACATAGAGGCCCGCTATTTGCTTGATAGTAAGTTTGCATGACCACATGAAGTACAATATGGATGTACAATTGTGGTCAAACTCAAAAGTTTTCATCCAGCAATGTATAAGTTACGTTGACTCCACTTTTGCAGAGAGTCCACCAGTCGGTTCCTGATTGTTGACAACCATAAGGTACCAAATGTCCCTAGATTCTAACCCATGCCCACAGACATATCAACCTTATTTGATTATTTCCTTTGATAAGTAAAAAGCAAAAAGGGTAGTGATAGTGCTTTTTCGTGTTCTTGACTCAAACAATAAAAAGCAAAAACAACGCCAACATCCGTATTTCTCTTACACGACTATAACTAGAAATTGCTTATATACTTTGCACACAGACCTTGAGGGTCGAACCAATAAGGCTCTTTGTGTTGCAAGGTTATAAGGGGAACAAAGAGAAGATAAAAATAGCTTTGGCTATCTCGAATAAAAAGGAAAGGGATCCTACTTGGCCACTCAATGTCTAGCCTTGTTAAAGTGTGTTTCATTTTTTATATTTGTTCCTATACTCCTATATTCAAGGAGCTTAGTGCCAAATGACATGTTCATAGGAAATATAGACACCAAGCATCCTTTGGTCGAGCATGGTATATGTTGAAGTTAAAATGTAAAATAAAGACATTGCTCACTAAATTCCCTAGTCAGATTTATGTAGTCTTTCTGGTTATTTAAATCCCATCCATCAGTTTTTCTGACCACAGGTCTATCATGCTAATCTTCAGGCTAACACCAATCATACTTGTCTCATAAGAGCTCTGAGCAAACACTATCTGTCAGCTGTCATGTTTTTAAGTGAGTATGGACTGTCACTGAAATCAAATTTTCTCCCAGACACTTGGCATCGGGAGGTTCAGATAAGCTACCCCTGCCTCAAATACATGCAATATTTGCAAAATAACTTCTCAGAAGTCTCCGAATTGTTCCTCCAATGATGGTAACAAGATCATTTGAATGTTCTTTAATCGTGGAATGGTACAAACTTTTTGAGAAATGATTGAATTGCAAAAAAAAAATAAAAATTGTAATGTACGTGATAATTGTTGCTTTGCCTCTGATTGGCCTCCCAGAAACAATGTGCAGGCTCTGTGCTTATCCCTCGGCTGTGTTTACTGACAGCTAGTGGGTGAGTGTTGGAGCATCTCCATTCTATAGGAGCAGGGGCTTGGAGATGGTGGAGAGAGGAGCCCTTTGAGCAGAATGGAGGGATGCCCCTGTTAAATCCCAGACATTTCTCCAAAATGTGGGGCATGCGATAAGCTCCCCAGGTGCTGTTCCACTTGGGGCTGATTGAAAATCAAGGAAGGGGAGAGGACAGGTTTGAAGAGAGGGCAAGCTTAAAATGTAAAGGGAGCAGCTAAAATGGAAAGCAGCTTTATCAGAAAATGGAGAGGCAATTGGTGTTTTAGTCCACGACGACTCCTCCTCCTCCTCCTCCTCCTCCTTCCTCCTTCTCCTCCTCCTCTCATAAAGCTAGTATGCGCAGTTATCTGGTAAGTGCCCCTCCATTTCATTGGGAAAGCCTCTTCTTGGGACCCTAAAATGTGACCTCAACCCAAACCCGTCTGAATGTCAGGTGAGTTCTGTGAGCCCAAGAAGTCTCGGTTCTACAACTTTAAGCATCCTTGCGCAAAATGCTTAACACCTACCCCTGCTCACATGTTTCTAAAAAATGTCACTTTGGATAAAAGCATGTGCTAAATGACTTAATGGTTGACTCTTTGCAGGTACTCGGTTCAATTCAGACAAGTTGCAAGTTCAACGTATGAGGAGACTATGTCCCAACTCTGAGAATCAGTAAGCCTGACTGGAATAGGTTTAGTGAATATTGCATCATAGAGATATGATCCATACTTTTAAGCAGAAGAGAAGTCGGCTAATGTTCAATGCATGACATGATTATAATTTAGATAATTTCCCTACCCTGTTCTGTTTGATTGATATTTATATAATTTATGTTGCTAAATCTATCACTTTATCTATTTGTTTAGATTGTCAGTGGAACACGTATAACTGCCATCCGTATGCATGCCAGGGCAAGGCAGCACAGCTCAAACAGAGCTGTGAGAGGGAAGAGTTGCTTCACTAATTGTGACCATTATAGTCAAACCATTAGAGGACAGACTCACCATTTCCATAGATTAAAGTCAATTAAATGTTCAAAGATAAGTGGAGACACAAAAAGCAGGCCTAAATGTAAACAACAGCATAAAGTATTTACCTTTGGATTGAATTCATTGGAAGTTTATTCTGTACAATAATAAGTTATACAACAGGAATGTTCTGTAATCAAGCGTTATATAAATACACATTTACCCAAGCACATTAAAGCTTTAACAATGAAAAACAAAACCAAGACATTGGTTTTACCCAATAGCAGCATGGAAGCAGAGTTGGACATGTTGCATGTTTTGGGTTCCTGGTCAACCATCAAGCCTAAACCAAGTGTATAGTAAATTACATGTAAAACAACACTATTGATTAAATGTAGGAGAGGATAGAATGTGCACTGTAGTGATAAGGTGGGAATCAGTGGCCAAAGTTTAAAGTTGACCAATCTTCTATATCTCAGGCTTACCATAGTCTATAGCTTCATAGAAATGTTCAGGTAGCCGATGGTAAGTGAGATTTATTGAGAATTAATTCTTCAGGAAGACATTTTGAAATGTTGGCATACATCATTTTGGGTCACCTGTATAAAATGTGCGCTTGCTTCTTCAATCAAACTGTGTTTAATCTAACCAAAGAAATCAATTCCGTTTTCCATTTTTTTCTTATATGTATGGTATTAGTATTGACTCATTTTAGCAGATTTCTTTATACAAGCGACTAACAGTGAATTCAGATCCCTGCCACGGTCTGGCAGGGTTATGTCCTCTTGCTCAAGGATGCCTACAGGTAGACTAGGGATATTGTATAATAACCTATGCAGTTATAAAACTGTTGAAATATGCAACTGTTCCTTAAGTGTGAGTGGGCTGTTGTCTTTGCTATCAAGGGTGGTATGATGGTCCATGAAGACACTTTTTAAAGGTTCCTCCTACCTGCTGCTTGAACCGCAAACGAAATTGGCCAATTCAATATTCATAAATTTCATGTTCCTCCTATTCATTGCCAAGTCAATTATGCGTCTCAGATTTGCATGGCAAATTTTGTCTCACATCCATCATGGATTCATCCCCCATTCCAAGTATTAAAAGATGGCTCTAATATGATGTTTTAATTAAAAGATAATGGTCTGCATTTACAGATGTAAATGGGATTCATCTGTGCCCACCCTTTATTACAAGATAACTGCTGTGGCGACGGTAGACGTTGACATGGCCTCTTAATTCTCTGTTCAAATAGCTTACAGTCAATTAGGGAGGGAACATTGTACAGACAGACAGACAGACAGTATATCCTGTCTTCTTTGTGTTGGTTAACTCTGTTCCATGCACAGAGGGGGGGAGTGGGGGAGTTGGGAGGGAGTGAGTGGCACGCTGTTTCAGTGGATGGACATTTGATTAAAAAAAGAAAAGAAGTTTATAGATTGAAAAGTGAAAAACAAAAGCAATCAGTGCCTAGGTCTTGCAGGGGTATACATCAGAGAAAACCTGGTGTGTGTTTTTACTCTTTTCCATAACAACTGGCAGACCAAAAACCGCAAGTGTAATGCTCTATTGCGGGGGAATGTTTGTGCTGACTTCTTCATTAAACACAGAATTAAGTTATGCAGCTGCTTGCCTCCCACATATTTGCCCAGCTCGACTAAGCTGCCACTCACCAACACCAGCTTACTCCTTTGAAACCAAAAAAAATAAAAAGGTAACAAACAAAGGACACATTTTTTTTTTCTTCAGTGTCAACAAGGTTAAATACACAGCTGCTCTATCGCACAAACAGAATTTCTTTGGATTTCTCAGCAAAGAATACGTTTTACCACCCCCATAAACTAAACTCGGTTACCTTTTTGTGTGTATAATGAGACGTCCACGTGCGCCACGACGACCGCCTTGTTTTTTTGCATGCAGGCGCGTCGACCTGGCGGTGGTAGCCGTTGCCGTGGCAACGGTAGCGGTGGCGACGCTGACCCAAGCAAAGTAAAGGCGGAGGCTAACAGCCCCCGGGCAGGCCTCTCAGATGCACACTTTGTGACGTGAACTTTGTGCGGGGGGGGATACATCAGATTGCTTGGAAATGCCACCTTGTCCTTGACATCGCCTCAGCCCGCCTTGGCCCCGCATCGTTCCTGACATCACCGCCGTTCTATTTCAGGCACGGGCGGACAACCGGGCGTCACCTCACCTCCTCCAGCAGCTTTTCAATAAACCATCACGCACACGGACACACACACAAACACACACACACACACGCACACACACACACTGGAGCTTTGTTCCTTCCTGTTTCTTTGATAGCACTGTCAGTCATGCAGCCTGGTGAAACGGTGAGACAAACCCTGCTATATGTCTCCTGGGGGGGGGGTTGGATGAAAAAAAGGGGCATGCAGGAGGAAAATAATAAACAATGGGAACCGGGGTGCGTTTTTATTTGCAGTATCGTGCTGCTGAGGAAGCAGTGATACAGGGTGGCCTTTATGTCTTTCCTTCACGTTCAGTTGACCTTATAGAAGCACGAAAGAAGTATAAAGTACGGCCCCGTGTTCAAACACCGGGCTCATGTTGAACTTTGAGTACTCATGGGATTTGGTTTCCATCTCATGACATGTTCATCACCAGCACCTAAAGGTGATGCAGGTCAGATTCGCGTGTCGGTAAGTTTTGAGCAGAGGAGAGAAAGATTTTGAAAGTAAAAAACTCAGAAAAACTCACCCTCCTTCTCTACTCCCTCCCTCCCCACGTCTCTCAGCCGTGTACGGGCATCCGATCGACAGGCAGGATGGAATGACTAAACCATCCGAGGAAGAGATGCCCTGATTGGACAGAAATGAGCCAGGAACAGGCTAAAATCTAAATTGTCTCATACAGAGAGAGGCGCCGTCAACCTGAAACAGATATTCCCACAGCACATTTCACTCACTAATAGCTGACAGACAGCTATGGCATTTCCAAAAAAATACACCCAAAATTATAGCTCTTAAATCTTACCTACCTTACCTTAAGATACAATGAACATTTCTTGCTGGCTACAAAGGCAGAAACTGGAGTTTATCTTTTCATAAAAACTTTTCATTAAAGTCCTGAGCTTGTCAAATTGTGACAAGGTTGAAAATGTGTATTTTATGACAGGTCATTGGTGATCTAATTAGATTGATGATCTCCCACACTGAAATTAAAGTAGATATCATTCATTAGGTAGTTGTTAATGAGCATCTTATCACATCTCATGTTGCAGACAAGATTAATGAGATGAAATGGTAACGCAGATACCTTTTTGCGCTCACTTCAAGGCTCTTTAATCAAACTGCTGCCCTTTCTAAGATGTCATATTTGATGTTGATTTTAAGACAGTAGTTTAGCTCCATAAAATGGCTTCATACAATTTTTATAATTTAAATTCAATATGAAGTGGAATAAGGAATGTATTTGTGTCAATCACTATCAAGTAGAAGACAGGATTGTGATTACTTTCAACTCTTTTAAGTGAACATTTAAATAACATTTTGTTTGTTCTGCTTAGACAGAAAAGATTAAACAGAACTCAAATAAAAATAATTATTGGATGCGCTGGTTGGCCACATGCACTTGAGGCTAGATAAGTCATGTCAACTTTCGTTAATCTTAGAAGTATTTAAAAAAATAAATTGCCTCATTAAAAGCTAGCATTGAATAATTGTAGTTATCAGAAGAAAGAAGTAAGAAAGTCCCAAGAAAGTGCTGATAAAGGCATACAAATGCAAAAAGTTCCTTCAATATCTTCCAGAGCCTTTACTTAGACAAGAAAGTATGGCTCCATCTTTTTTCAAAGTAAAAATATTGTCTGTGGATTTCAAGAACATTTCAAGGTTGTGTTATTCCCGGATAACACCTTGTTCATTTTTTTTTTTGAAAAAACATTTTCTTTTTGTTAAATACAGATGTTGACTTTGTTTCTCAAGGTCATAAGCAATGCAGCACTTTTTACAAAGATATATGTGGCTGTTCCACATCTGTTTACTGTCAAACACATCAAACCTGCTCCACGCAGACAGTGTATAGTTTTGACAGTGTATACAAAACAAGGATAACATTGTATGAGCTGCATTCATTCCCCATTCCATGGCTATTACACTTTTGGAGTTGTTTATCACGTGCATTATATGCATTGATTTATCAAACTCAATGTAATACCATAAGCAAGAACATACGGTGATTAAATACACTATATATCAGGGTCAGATTAGTCTAGTGACTCAAGTAGTTGACTTTCCAGTGAAAAGGTTCTGGGTTTTAATCCCCCATGTCGTCAGCCTACATGACCAGTAGCAGCTCTCTTTATAAAAGTTTCCAAATTCAGAATTTGTCATATTTTAATATACAACCTGTAACATGTATATTATACAATCTTAAATATTGCCAGACATCATTGTTTACAAAAGAGCTATTAGCCTCTTGACTATTAAATGGGCGTTTCGAGCACATTTGGGTGTTTCTATAGTGTTTCCAGTATTCCTGTTTTTATCCTTAATTAACTGGAAATAAAGTGTTACATAATGTATGTGCCATGTTACTTTTTAATCACCTTGCAACTTTTTGCATATTATCCATAACAGTCTCAACACTCTCATTGTCTCAACAAATGTCTGTGATTCGATGTGAAAAGTACTGTAATGATGCTGCTTGTCAAGTATGGTAAGATAAGGTTGATTGAAGGAGCCAGCCTCAAACCACGAGACATCAATACAATTGTTCACATGTCACTAACATGAATTAGTCAGGCGGTAAAGTAAATAGATGCAGATATCGACGGACGGACACATTATGCTCGTGGCATTTTGTGTTATTTCATAGAGAACACGTTGTCACAGCTGTTAAATAGTGTTAAGTGCATTCGCTGTAGGAAAAGCCAAAGTGGGTGTCTCTGTGGTAATGAGTGCACCTGCTTATGCAACAGCCCACATGCATCAGATTAACATGTATTGGATCAGACCAGAGGACACAGCTTTCCAAACAGAAGCTCAACACATTTTAAATGTTCTCCACTGAAATGTTTTCTCTGTATACTGTGGGAGTTTAATCTAATTCCGATTGACATATCCTCAGGCAACCTCTCTTTTTTCACAGGATGAAAAAGATAAGACCAAAAAAAAAAACATGAATAGAGCAGATTCTTGTGTGCTGTTATTGTGCTGTTCGCATTTGTTTCATTTGCATTCTTTCCCCCTCTCTCTCTCAATCTCCTTCTTCTATGCTTTCTGTGTTTTTTTCCTCCATGTATTTTACTTTATTTTACTGTCATTATTTGATCTTCTGTGCTGGGGTTCCGGTTATGCTGGCCATGGGGCAGAGGCGGCTTTTATGGACTAATCCTCCACAAAGCCCATAATAACCTGTCAGTTCATAGCCCAGCCAGGCCTCTGAACACCAGGCCACTGCTCAACCCCACATCCCAGCCTCCACAAACACCTCCACCACTTCCACCACCCCGATACCAATCTGAAGGTTTGAGATGCGGTTCCACTGAAGTGTGTATCTCTTATTTTGTCTTATTTCTATCTTAAAAATGAGATGGATACCCCGGCCTCCCCCCTGTCTCTCCACAATGACCCATGCCACTGCAGAGCAGGTCCTCCATTGGAGATGCATGTGTGATGTCTGCTGAATGCCCACATTCTCAGACTGTAAGGAACACTCACATGACAACGAGGGGCTGGGGCTGAGGTACTCTTTGTGGATGCTTGAAATTATAGATTTTCAGGTTGGATTGTGGTGAAAAAAAGGAATACATTTGCATTTTCAAAGAAAACATTTTAACAGCCTTTCTCTTCATCTCTATATGTATCTCTTGTTTGTAATAATGCAATTATTGACGTATGCTTAACATTTTCTCATTATCTGGGGTGAAATCGTAGATACTGCCAACGGTTCTGTAAAGCTTTGCCTGTATGGTGATGTATTATTATTCAACTGTCTGTTGCCTTTATTCTGAATAAGTAAATATTGCTTTTATGCGTTTTATTCCCACAACTAGATCAAAGCATTTTAAAATGCAAAGCCAGCATCATACAGTAACACGAAGGGGAAATGCACGAGATCCCTCTTAAAATTCAAAATGATGGATTAGATATTAATCCGGATTGCTTCATGAATTTATCAGTAAAAAAAAATCATGTCTGCCCAACATATCTCAATAACATTGCTGAATACAACAAGA
>OOFG01082865.1:0-10484 GCA_900323295.1 Molva molva
AAAATGGTTGTTGTCTTTGTTGTGTAACTGTATTGGCTCAGAGAGTCTCCATCGAAAAATCGCACAGTTGATTTAAAGAGCTAGAAAATAACCAGAAAATGGTCACTGTGTATTAACTGGGGAGCAACAGCATTCTATATTTGGCATTGTTTTGTATTTATATATTATCAATAATTATTTACATTGTGTGAAGAAAACCTAGTTTAAGCTTCTCAAATACATTACATATAACCTATTCAAGATTGAACTTACATCGGCTAAGCTAACTGTAATAGACCCAAAACGAATTAACCATCCCAGTAAGCTAACTAATGTCCTTTAATGCTATTTCAGAATCCTCCATTAGCAAAGCCCAGAGTCCGCCAACGCGAACCTCTCGCCGCAACCAGAGCAAAGCTAAGGCCCGGCCCCCAGAGCCTGAACTGGACGTACAGCTGCTGGACACTCTGTGCAAGGAGAACGACTGTAACCCTGAGGAGGTACTGAGTCCATGCTCAGCCTAAGCACACCAACTTAATATCACTGTGATATCCCTTTAAATCACTCTCACATCACACTGTTTCTGCTTCTGCTTTTCTGTATACCTCCTCATTGGCTGGCTCATGTTTAACTTCTGCTTCCACATTTGCTGTTCGGCTTACTTCTGCTACCTCTTTGGCTTGATGTTTACCTTCTGCCCCCTGATTGGCGGGTCTGTTTAACTTGTGTCTCCTCATTGGCTGGTCTGTTTACCTTCTGCCTCCTCATTGGCAGGTCTGTTTATCTTGTGTCTCCTCATTGGCTGGTCTGTTTACCTTCTGCCTTCTCTTTTTTTTTGTCTTTTTACCTTCTGACTCCTCATTGGCTGGTCTGTTTACCTTTTGCCTTTTGATTGGCTGGTCTGTTCCCCTTCTGCCTACTCATTGGCTGGTCTGTTTATCTTTCCACTCTCATCGGCTGGTTTGATTAACCTCTGCCTCCTCATTGGCCGGGCTCTTTGCAGGTGAAGAATGTGTACCAGAACAGCTTCTGTGCTTTCCTGGAGTCGATGGACCTCTCGAGATCCCAGGATCTTCCTCAGGTAAGCTAGGCTGGCGTGATGACCATTCTTACTGTTATGGTTGCAGGTTCGCCTTTAAAGAGACCATCTGTGTAGCACCAAGTCCAACTTTACGCCCTAACTTCAAAGAGTCATTACCCATCATAAATTAGAACAATTAGGCAGTGATAGGCTTTAAATTGTTAGTGTTTCTCAGAAAGTCAAATCCATTTTATCTGAATAGTTCCTTCTCACTGTTGCATTCTCAAATGGCTTCACAGGCCAACCTCCCCGGTATATAGGCAGACGTTTAATGGTAGCAAAATACAAAAACAAAGCCGTGATTTAACAAAGGTTACCTAAGATGTACTTGAGTTTTGAAAAATAGTTGTATTAGCAATCAGTAGTAATTAAATAATGACCGTGGTCTAATCTTTTAATCTGCATAAGTAGTAAGTTATACTATAAGTTATTATATGTTTACATTACTATGAGCAGTATATGATCCCATGTCCATTTAGCTCCACCTAGATGTTTGTCTTCCATATGCGACGTGAGTGCCCCTATTCACACAGTGTGCCCATCCGTTGTTTTATGTCCAGGTGGAATAACACAGAAGCCCGTATGAAACTGCTTGAGACAGGGCGCCACTGTTTGTTTGAAATGCACTTACTCATCTTGAGTAAGGATATATCAGATGGGTGTAATTACAACGGTTTCCAGGAAACTGGGTTTTGGTGGACGTTGTATTCGGTAGTAAATAATAGGTAGCTGTTTGTTCAAATGGTTGGGTTAGACAAACCCCTCCTTAATGGTTTGAGAAATTGTACCTAAATGTCATTGGAGATTATTGATGGTGAGATTTATTTTTCTTGGTTTGTCTATCCTGACATGGCTTACTACAATACCCTTGATATATGAATGCCTCCCCTTTAACTTGGAATTAATTATATGCATCTTCAAAAATACACTGTTTTAGAACATTTTACATTTTACTTGTAACTTGACTTTGGCTTGTCAAGTTGTAAATATACTGTCGACTTGCGTAATGTGTGAGTATGTTATTTTAACAGAGAAGACATTCACTCTTGGGAATAAGGTAACCTGTTGAGAATATTACCGGATGTTGATGTCCTATTTACTGCATTAAAAATGTGCAGAACATTGAATCATTTGAGACAAAACATCCTTTCTCCACTTCCTCCCAGGCGAGCGAGCTGAGCAGGCAGTATGAAGAGGTCTACCTCAGGACCAGAGAGTTTGATGGACGCCTCTTTCTGGATGGGGACGAGACCCTCCTCGCTCCCATATCGTACCCGTAATGATCCTACTTCCTTTATGTGCTTGGGGAAAAAAATAATTGAAGGACGTTTGAAAAAAAAAGAAAAATGTTCTATATAAAGTTTCCTCTCATAAGTAATTGTTGAATAACGTGATCCACGTGCCTTCAGATCACAGATGGAGAGGACGCCGAAGAAAAACCAGCCAGAGGAAGATGCTGTGCTCATCCCACCGCAAACCCCAGTCAGGTAACTGCCCCCGCCCCCTTTCTGACCTCATTGTACAGATCATGTGGATGAGTTAACAACTCTGACCATCAGTGTGTGTGTATGTGTGTGTATATAGGCTTTGATCTATACATATCCACTCAGTCACATGACAAGTAGACCGCAAACCACCTCAAGACATGCTTACATTTCCACATGGGTCTTCCATGCGGGTGCTCAACCCAACTCTGATGGGATTGGGACTTGAAAGCAAGGGCAAGCGAGCGTACCAAAGCCAAACCATTTCACTTGAACTACAAGGGATTTCTCATTACTCCGAATTCAAAAGGGAAACCATTTCGGTTTCCTACCTAATTCCCATAGTGTATGCTGTATGCTGGGCCCACCTCAACATTGTGATAACTATCGAGCATCGTAAGGGCTCGTGGGTGATTCTCCATCTCTGTGGTTTCCCTCCCTCCCAGAGCTGCCATGAGCTCCATTCAGCAGCTGAGGCTGGACCTCACCTCCACCGGAGACCAACCATCTGCCAACCTGGTGATATATTTCAAAGTAGGTCTTCACGTCGCACAAAACCCAACTCCTCCGCTGCCTGAACCACGCCTTCATCTCTCTGGAGGTGTAGACGATGAGGTTGTGCGGTGTGCTCACCCGCTCCTTGTTCCCCTGCTGTAGAACTGCACGGTGGACCCCACAGAGGGGGTGCTGGGGCGCGTGGAGACCCTGGGACACTTGTTTGGCCAGAAGTTCTGTCAGGCCGCCGGCCCACGTATGGCCGTCATCGGCAGACAGGTACCGTTCACTACTGCTACTGACGCCTGGAAAGGACACACAGGTGTTTACGCTGTGGTCACATGGCGGAACATGTTGTCTAAATCATGTTTTATGAACTGGTTTGTGGTTTTGCTCATTCCCCAGAGGTTTACACTGGGTGTCCGGCAGTATTACAAAGTCATGGAGTCCATGCTCAAATCGGCAAGTATTTATTGTTGTGGTGATTTTAGTTTAGGCTTGCCTGCCCGTTTGCTCGTTTGTTTGCTTGTATATTTGCCTTTTCTATTATTTCTATTCTTTCATTGTTATTATAACATGCAGTGCCAACCGAATTAGTCCAACAAAGAAAGCAACGATGAATGATGAGATTTAATAATTTATATTTTATTCAATTCAAAATAATTAGATATAAAACAAAATATTAATTTGAGGGTCCAGAGATGCAATCAGTTCAGCTAGTATCGGATAAGCTTTTTTAACACAAGTTTATAGGATGCCTCTTATGGGAAAGCAACATTTTGTATGTCTTGAAAAGGCAACATTTTAGCCTATTAGTTAGTATCAGTTAGTTAGTAGTAGTATCAGATTCATCATTAGTGTCGTTGCGTTTCTAGAATCATCTGCCTGTTTAAAGTGATTATATATGATGCTTCCATCTAATCCTATCATCCACAACATCATCAACCATGTCCTCCCACGGATTCTCCCTCATAATCATCTGTTACTTTTTCTAGGAGGAAAAGAGGCTGTCTGTGCAGAACTTCAGGTATGTTAAAGCTCCATGTTAAAGTCAAGAAGATGACACACATTTTGTGCATATATAAATGTATTCTTTAATTGTTTACTGCTATTGTTGCATGTGTTGTTACTATGCTTTTATGGTGTTTATACTATCATAGTAAATCATGTCCATTTCCATTCCAGTAAACTTCTCAATGACTCCACCTTCCACACCTCACTCTTGGCCTGTGCATTGCAAGTTGTCATGGCAACTTACGGAGGTGAGTCCTCCCCGCTGATCGTCCGCTGTATTTGACGTGCATGAATGAAAACAAATCGCAAGCCCTACGGTCCAATCAGCGCATCAAATCGCTGACGAGGAAACTCAATGTCACTACAATAACAAATGGTTCCCGGTATAGGACCCGGTGTGAAGACCGGAGGGTACAACCACGCCACGTGCGGCACCGGTGAGCCCACAGAGATGGACCTCAGCTTCCCCTGGATCCTGGACGTGTTCAAGCTGGCCGCCTTCGACTTCTACAAGGTGATCGAGAGCTTCATCAAGGCCGAGCCCAGCCTGAGCAAAGACATCGTGAAGCACCTGGAGATCTGCGAGCACCTCATCATGGAGACCCTGGCCTGGAGGAAGGTGAGTTGGTTGTGTTGACAGCAGTGTTGGCTTTCACAGAACGCCCTCCACACTCTGTTTGCCTGTGAGCTGTAAAGCTGCTTGTATTTGAATTGTTTTATCCAACAGTCCAGTTTAAACCATTCAAACATATATTACATTCAATTATTAAATAAATACAATACATTTCACGAAATTGCCTTCAGTTTGATTGACAAGACTGGATTCACGCTAAGCTAAGCACGTTCTACAACACTTTGTACATCTCTTGCAGTAATAAGGCTCATGCTGTTGTCCCTTTACATATCATTGAGCTTTCAAAAGCCCGGTCCTCCAAGCATACGTTCTACTGTGGTGCTTCTGTGAACACCGCTAGCGGTAGCACGTCTCAGTGACTGCCACTGCTGCCCCCGCTGGCCGGCTCCCGGTGCACCAGGCTGCTGGAGAAGTAGTAGATGAGCGGGTTGAGGCAGCAGTTGGCGCTGGCCAGCGACAGCACCACCGGGTGCAGCGCCATGCTGGCCCGGGCCAGGCCGCACACGGGCAGCAGGCCCACGTGGCTGAGGGTGTAGATCAGCAGGTTGGTGTGGTAGGGGGCGAAGCACAGCAGGAACACGGCCAGCACCCAGTAGATTACGGTGAGCGTGTGGCGCCGCTGGGCCCGGGAGCGGTGACGCGGCCGCCCGAGCACGCTCAGCACGCGGCAGTAGCTGTAGAGCAGCAGCGCGGTGGGCAGCAGGAAGGCCCCCAGCACCAGGCCCAGGGCGGACAGGATCAGGGTGCGCTGGTGGCGGGAGGACGGGTCCAGCAGGCAGGGGTGCCGCAGGGGCGACGCCACCCCGGCGAAGCGCAGCATGGGGAGACCCAGGCTGAGCCCCAGCACCAGGCACCAGATCGCCGCGCTCAGCAGCCGGGCGAAGCGCAGCCTGCGAAGGGCCGACTGCGTGGGGTGCACCACGGCCAGGTAGCGGTCCAGGGCGATGCACACCAGGAAGAAGATGCCCCCGTACAGGCTGATGTACTTGATGGTGAAGGTGAGCTGGCAGAAGGCGCCGCCCAGGGGCCACGTGGCTTGGTCGGCCGGGGAGGTGGAGAAGGCTTGTCCGCGCTGGTGGTAGAAGTAGATCCTCAGCGGCAGGGAGGCCACAAAACACATGTCGGCCACGGAGAGGCTGGCCATGTAGACGACGGTGCTGGTGAGAGTGCGCGGGGAGTGCCAGAGGCGGTGGAGGGCGAGGCCGTTGGTGGCCAGGCCCATGATGAAGATTGCTCCGTAGGAGACCTGGTAGAAGGTGAAGCGGTAGCTGGTGTCTAGGGTGCAGTTGGACAGGGCGGAAAAGGGCTTCTTTGTCGTATTCCACGGCTCCATGGCTGATGTGCGTCGGCTTGTTGTCTTTATTGATGTGTGCTCTTCATGTCTGGAGGAAATGAAGGTCGCTGTCGTGAGCAAGACATGAAATGGATGCATATGCTTTGTCTGCGGCAATTGTGACAAGTATACCCTTAAGTGATTGCAAAATCGGTATGTTTTTTATGAGGAGCCAATATGCAGTGGGACAATATGAAACTGGAATACGGTTGAGACAGCTGTGTTTTATTGGATGCGCTGTGTGAGCATCGGGAGAATTCTGTGAACTGAATTTAACTGCCACTTATCATTCTTGTAAAACAAAGACAAACACAGCTGCTTGTATGATAAAGATTTTCCATTATCTAAACAGATTTTTATGGAGGTCTACAAACTGCCCCTAATATAATCATAATTTGGAATAGAACCAATAATCAAATAATATAATTATTACTTAAATTTGCATAGAGCCTATTATAGGTTTTGCTTTAGTGAAAAACTAAAACAACAGAAGATGATGAATCCAAGGCATGTCTTTTTATAAAAACAAAAACATGAACAAATGAATTGATGGATCTCATATTTTTATCTTACTTTTCAAATTCCGTCTATAATTTGAAAAATGAAATAGTGGTATTTATTCCTTATTATAAAAAAAATCAGATTTATAAATTCATATATATAAATATTAAATAAATTAAGTTAAGTCTATATCTATAGAGATGGATTGATAGGTTTTGTTTAATTCATTGAAAATAAAATAAACGTTCACTTACCTGATTTACAATTCAGTCATCGTGATGAGCTCTGGCTGAAGGCACAGTTCCAGTCAGCTGATGCGCAGGTAGAGCTGTTATTGATATGATGCTGTACAAGTGCATACACTAGTGGTGATGGTAGCGTTTATCAGCTGACGCCCACATACACACACTCACTCACTCACTCACTCACTCACTCACTCACTCACTCACTCACTCATTAAAAATGCGCACGCACTTGTCTCCCATAAACTGTTGACTAAAGATCTAGTAAGGTGCTCATTTAGTACTCGTAAGTGCTAAATGAGCAACTTACTAGTACATTAGTACTAGTAAGGTCCGTTATTGATAAATCATGGTTGATGCTAGAGCTGGTTGTGTCTACATGGCTTGTTTTTTTGTTTTTTCTCCACATGACATCTCTGTCTTATCCATCTGTCTTATCCCTCATATACGGTGTGATTTCCCGCACCTAGTACAATACTGCTGCTGTCATTGAGCAATGAACTGCATATTTTCACGATGGAAGACACGCACTTACTTGCCTGTGCTTGAAAATCCATTCTACCAGAAGAGCAGGCTAGGGACTGTCTTGACTTGAGGAAAAGTGCATCAGAAGGAATGCATAACTCCTTGTTCCTGCAAAACATTGTTTTTACGAGGCCGTACATTTTCTGTTTCCAGGCTTCGGTCGTGTGTGCCTGGATACTGTTAACCGTTTAAGCTTTGTGTAAACATCATTTACCAGCATGAGATTCCCAAATTTGGATGGTTGATAGTCATTTCTAAATGTGTACGGGAATAGGGCGTAATACTTTTGATGGAAGTTGTGTGACAACCCTCTTACTGGAGTTAATCGATTGCCTTACAGAGGCATTCAATAAACTTACAGCTCTGGTCCACAGACCACACCTGAAATAACATTATATTAGTATTGACTCACTGTGGACTCAGGGTATCAGCCTGTACTACCACAATCTTTTGCCTAAATATAAAGAAGCAATACATTTAACATCAGTACGTGGACCAGAATCACGGTGTACTTCTCTAAATATGTCTGGGAAAGAACTTCAGTGAAAAACATGGTTCTCTTTGTTTGTTTTAGTACAAATATGTATATATCACTATGCTCTTACAAACTCCACATATATTCCTCAGTACAGCATTACCAAACATAGAAGAAATCAAAAGGAATAATTTAAAAGAAAACATTGGTGACCTTCTTTGGATTAAATTCTGGTCTTGGAGAACAAGCATGAAAAAGCGGATATAAATATCAGCTTTGAGTTTGAGTTGTCAAGTTGAGGAGACCAATTTACATGATACAAGCCTGAAGAGGGATATGAGATTGACACATATGCTTATTGCATTGGCGTGATGTCGATGGAAGTCCAACTCGGAGTCATTCAGACACGGTCTAGGCAGTAAAGGAATCCACCCAGCCAATAATACTCTACTGCAGTAAAGCAGAACACATAACAAAAGCTTAAAATGGCTGACAATGAAAAAATCTCTACTCCAGTTATCTGCACCTTATTCACTTAACAAACCAGTCCCTTAAAGAGGTATCAGAAAATGTGTCACCCTGTGTTGTAATTTAATATAATGAGCATTACACCCGACGGTGTATGCAGGGTCTAACTAGTGTAGTGATGTCCAATTTATTCATTGTGGTTTACAATGTCTTCACCTGTGGTTGTGAATATATTTAGTATTTTTTTTAGTATCTATCTCCTATGACCAGCAGAAACTAGGTTTTACAGTTCCTTTTCCGGTTTTTCCATTCTTCAGCTCAATTTATTTGCGAGTGAAATGTAATACTGATAAGAGGGTCATAAACCTCAGTGCGCTACAATTACTGCAGTCTTTTTCTGCTATATTTTGGTGTGCATCTAAACACAGTGCTCCTCTTAAACAGACAAGAGCTTCCCCAGAAACATTGAACATGTTGTTTTTGTACAATTCACACAGAAGACTCATTGTTAAACAGTTTGGCTCTCAGAGTCCCGAGGTTTGAATTTAAAGTTCCTCTATCATGCTGGTTGTCCATTATCATTGCTTGAGAGACCTTATCACGCACAGCCATAGACTTGCGCTTGATGGAGTTCTGGATTGTTTCTGAGGTGAAGTAGTATATGACAGGGTCAAAGCAACAGTTTGTCACTGCTATGCAAAAGGCCACAGGATAGATGCCCCTAACCACAGTTTCCACATAGCAGCCTTTCAGAGCTTTGGTCCGCACCAGTGAATAGAACACAAGGTTGACGTTGTAGGGGATGAAACAGAAGCAGAAGATGAGAAGATGGACCAGGATCATCCTTAAGATCTTGGTCTTGTTGACGGAACCTCCACGGCTGATGGTTTGCGGTTTCCTCAAGGTCAGAAGCACCCTGATGGCGCAAAACACATTGAGGATGAACGGGATCAGGAATCCCACGGTCACCATGAAGATCACCACCTTGGACAGTTCTGTTTTCCACTGTGCCCTTGAGTATTGTTCAAAGCAGTACGTGGTGTTGGATTTTATGTTTTTGGGAGACGTGGTCTCCATCAAGAACCCAGTGGGTAGAGTCCCAGACAGGACCATTACCCAAACAGCACAGCAGGCCAGCTTTGCGTTCCTTTTGGTGCGAATGGTCTGAGAGCGGAAGGGGTAAACGATGGCCAGGAAGCGGTCCACACTAATGCAGGTGAGGAAGAAGATACTGCCATACATGTTGGTGTAGAACAGCGAGACGGAGAGCTTGCACGCCATGTCACCAAACAGCCATTCGCCTTTAATGAAGTAAAATATCCGAAAGGGCAGAGTGAGCACAAAGAGCAAGTCTGAGCAAACCAGGTTCATCATGTACGTGGTCGTCTCGTTGCGCAACTTCAGCGTACAGGCAAATATGTATATAGCAACTATGTTGAAGAGCAGTCCGACGAAGAATACCAGGCTGAAAGTGGTACTGTACAGATTGTGCTTGAAGAAATCACTTTGGTTACACATGACGTCTTGTTGCATGAGGGTAGACATATTTATTTTTGCAGTAGTGTTGCGGTAAATGGAGTGAATATCAGGCATGTCAAAAAGTGCTGTTCATTTAGCCTCCAATAAAATATAGGCTGAAAGTAAAGGAACTCCTTTGTTTGGCATGTATCTTTCCGTGTTTCTAACAAATGATCTCGCAAAGTACCTTTTTTAGTGTTATCCAATGGCCTCGGATAGGCCATTTATTTAACTCCTCTTATTAGCACGAGAATTGGTCCAGATGCTGTTGAATTAAAAAAATTCCACGTGCTGTCGGTCAGGTCTGAGAATCCTCATTTACAGAGAGAACTTGCTTGACTTTAGCCTCCAAGTTGTTAGTTCAAAGGTCCAATCTCTGCATGTAAGGTGTCGTCATGTCCTTCTCCATAACTCTGCAGTCAGGCTGTTTCCCGTCCATTTTGTGAAGCGGTCCTTGTAAACTTCTGTTCTTGCTCAAAGTGAAGCCTTTAGTCTTGGTCGCGGTCTTGACATGATCTGCACTGTTCTCACAGGACTGCAGTAGGAGGAGTCTCAGATACTAGACTAGACCACACCCCCACAACCACACACACACACACACACACACACACACACACACACACACACACACACACACACACACACACACAAGCACACACACACACACACATACACACACACACACACACACACACACACACACATACACACTCACACTCACCCACAGTCGCACAA
>OOFG01082895.1:0-10753 GCA_900323295.1 Molva molva
GTGGGGTAGGGGGAGGTTGTGCACGTTGTAACGCACAACCAACACCTTGCGCGCGTGCACACACTCACACACACACTACATCATTGATTGTTAGGGCTTGTTATGGGAAAATGATAAAAACAGCCCTTGTTTTATCTAAAGGCCAGATGTGGGGGTGGTTAGAGGGCCCACTACACATCCTCCACACAGACAACACTATTCAATCAGAGTTTTCTCTCGCTGCTATTCCATTACATCAACAATGTCTGAGTGCTTTATATAACCCAGAGGGCACTCTAATGTGACAGCCAAACAAATATCTCTCAAGGATTCCCAATTGGAAACGGTTTCTCTGGATATTGCATTACAAAAGCCTGCAATGAGATTACTCGAATGGGCCCATATTGGAGGTTTCATTTCGTGTGTGCTTTTGATAAAACTGTCACGAATCAGCCCTCCCGATAAATGTGAACTGTGTTGACAAATGAACATACGAAGACATTGATAAAGACATCAGTGACGGCAGGCAGCTGTAAAATATTGATGGATAGATACAGCAACTGTGACTGTGACCCATCTTTGACCACAAACCCCTGTGGCCCTTCAGAAGGGATGAAGCGCAGCATTAGAAGCCAGCAAAGAAGCTAACTGATACTGCTAGCTCGTGAATGCCTCCAGTGCCCGCCCACACCTGACCAGGTTTTAACACAAGGCACGATATAACTTAACAGGAGACAAAGTGAAGATTTAACACCATAACTCATGAAATCATTCCTTAACACCCTGCTTTCAGGTTGTGTATCTAATGTAGATATTATACAACATTTCAACAAAAAACTGAGTTTTTTTGATTGGCTATATTGCAGCTCAGATTGTATGTATGACATATTACGTTTATTAAAATATTATTTGCTTTAGGCAGTTGCTTTTTAAAGTGGAAATCTCAAAGATTTTCAGTTAAATAAATGTCAGTTAAGGAACTTCCATCGCCGAATGAGGCAACACAGACCGATATTATTAAAGCAGACTGAGCAGGAATGAGGCAACACAGACCGAAATTATTAAAGCAGACTGAGCAGGAATGAGGCAACACAGACCAATATTATTAAAGCAGACTGATAGGAAATGAGCTATGTCAGCATATCCAGTCCCATGACAATGTTTCACATTTAAACTAAATTTATAATAACCCATTTTCCTCCCAGTTTAGCAAATGGATCATCAATGATGCCTGGTAAGTCTCCGTAATAAATAATGCATTAAGCAAAAATAAAATAAACATTTAATTTTGATATTTGAGGTCAATATCATCAACCATTGTGGTGCACACTCTTTTTAGGCCAGAAAAAAGCATCTCAACACATGCCAATACAGCACGTTTGCATTAAAGTCCCAATCATCACACATGTAAAAAATAAAAAAACACCATTCAATTAAAAACAATTCACACAACATAACAATAACCCAATCTCATTGGTTTCTCATTGGTTTATTACCCATGACAAACTCCAGCCACATACACACAATCAGTGGGAACCCTCAGAAACCAACCATTGAGCGAGATACAGCACTTCTTCCACAAGGCTACCACCAGCGACAGGCTGTTCCCCCCTTACCTGTGTCCATGTCTGGGTTGATATCTCCGCAACAGGCTCCACTGGCCGAGTAGGGCAGGTCGCTCAGCACACCGACAGCAGCTGCCATGGCAGGGACTGTGAGGTGGGGATAAACATTAGTCAGGGAGGGGGTGGAGGGGTGTGGCGGAGGAGGGGGCGTAGGAACAAAAAGCTAAAAGGCCCACAGGTAAAAGGTTTCCGCTGATGATGCAGGTTCAGCCACTAAACGCGTGAACGAGGTCTGCACGACAACGGCGGAGTAAGCAGTGTGGACCTGAGGGAGGTGGGGTGAAAGGGTGGGTGGTGTGGGTCGAGGGAGTGCAACCTGAGCTGGCGTGTCACAAGATCATGTGTCAGGCTGACTGTCGCACCTCTGGGATCAAGGGAGGGGGGCGTGGTCTGCGGAGGAGAACAGTATAATGTAGGACGAGAGAGGATCGGTACCCCAGGGTGCCAAGTTACAAACCGCAGCAAGGAACTCAGAGCTCGCCAACACAGCAGCCAATTAAAACCCTTCTGAGGAGAGGGGCCGTTAAAGAAGATCGGATGGCATTAACATGCCGTTGGTGCCTCGCTAATCTGTGCATTTGCAATGCGATCCTCCTCATGGCAGGATTTGGGAATTTCAATCCTGCTTGTGGTGATGGCACGATGCCACTGGGGTTAATAATTGATGGTACGCTGACACTGTACCCACAGCGACCTGTCAGCCGGATAGAAGAGGATGACTCTTTGATTTGAACATGTGATTTTACACAGGACTTATCAGTGTACTGTAACACAATGCTCCCAGACTGTCAGTGTTACTGGGGCTAATAAATTATCACTTTACACACCAGTAGCTACAGGTCAACAATGGACTAGTAATTTGTTTTATAGGTATGTACCATAATTACACATGTATACTTTACATTATTAACCAACTACTATTACTACTGTTTACTCCTTGGATTTGGATGAATGCAGGCTGTTATGAAGGTCTAATGTGTCTACACGGAAGGTAATCAGGAATCTTGAAACTCATCCATTGATAAGAAATCTCATCTACAAAACACATGCTTCACAGTTTTCCCCCAGGACCGTACGTTGAGTTTATACGAAGGGTTTGTGATACTCTAGTGGCGCTAGGGGTGAGAAGTGCTATGAATGCTAGTGGCGGAGGCTGCCAGCACGGCAGACGGCAGGAGGAGTGTGGGAAGGGACAGCCGTTTCCACTGAGCTAGCTAACACAGGAGCATTCCTCACTGACAGCATGTTTTTTTTTTTCTTCTTTTTTGCTGATCCCAGATCTCACAAACTGACTGTTGTGGTTCATGTAGCTCTAGTGTTAAATTTAGAACACACTTTGTTTAGATGTACTTTCTCTAGTGTAAATTTTGAACTACAATTAAAACTTCCTTCCTCCCTTTTTGGAGAACATTGGACAGCCAAATGAAAATAGAAATGTACATGTAATTTGAAGGATGACAGACCTTCCAATACCCCCATATGCAGATCAATATTTTTACTGTAAAACTCCAAAACAATCTAAACATGATGCATAGTTATAAAGGGATCAACAGATATTGTGGCGTGGGTAGTCTGTTGAATGGCGCCCTCTGCTGGATGAGCCGAGGGCTGGATGAGACTAAATCTCGTTATTTTATAGGGAAATACATCAACTACAGATGAATACAATTAATAGTGCATTCTACTCCATCACCACCCATTCATTTGACATGTGCGCTGGTAGATATGATTCATATACATGTAACGTTAGGTTTTTGGTTATCTTTCGACATACGCGTAGTTTTGCTATTAAATCACTGAAATGGTCACTGAAATGTAGCATATTTAGTGTTTTGGATGAAAACGCCAGGCGTATGCTTAACTTTGTATGTCAGGTTTAAGTTAGAATTGGCCAATCAGACACAATACACAGGCACTGGTTTGTACAATGTCCCTGATTTATTCCATTCGACTGACACATGCTGCATTTACATCGTCCAGCATTAGCTTGAATCATAACAGTGACGCATTTCAAATTTTATCTCGAAGCAAACATGCATGTCCGCTCAGAGAGTAGAAGCAACTGCAAACACACAGACTAGAATGAGTGGTGCTGATGCTGCATGCTAACGGGTTAGCATGCTACCGCTAAGTAAATAGCTATAACGGGAACTAGCTGATGGTCGGCCTAACCTACCTTATCCGTCTACTGCAAATCCACTTCTATCCTTCGGGTTTTTAACAAAGATATCGAATACTCATCCGATATATTGGCGTTACACATGTTTACACAATTAAATTAATGTATGGCACAATAGAGAGCTGTACTTGTCGTAAGCCACATCGTTCGGCCAGCTAGCCTAACTAGCTAACAAGCTAGATTAGCAAACTGACATGTTGTCTTCTGATACTGCAGTCACGTGACTCCTCCCAGTGACCACTTGGTTATCACCCACTTACACACACTGTTTAAAATCTGAACACAAAAAAATCGGATGATTTCAAGTAGCTAAAATTGGATGATTTAAATGTAGGACATTTTGAATTGATTAATCATGCTCTTAATTATGATGTAGGCCTTTGAGTGGTAGAGTTTATGGTTATTGGTTTCAATATGCTGTTTCAAGATGTAGGATAATGAGATCGGTCGCCTAGACCTATAGCCTACATTATGGTCAAATCATGGGTTCTCCTTTTATTTTAGTTTCTACATGAGTTCCCAGTTTAATTAGGCTACACATTAATTATTAGTGGCTTGCTTTTAGGACCAATTCTGTTTCAACAAAATAATTGATTTACATGTAGTACATTTAGGGAATTAAGCCCTACCCCAAATTTTGTTCGAGAAAACATAACATACAAACAAATATAAAATATAAATGTTTGTAGATTTAACTTCATTTATCAAGTTCAAAAGCACAAATTATCAATGGCAATTCAAGTTGCAGAAGGAAGCATTTGGTTTATGCATGTGTGTACCTTATGAACCTTAAATGGATAATATAGGCCTCCTCTGTATGTTGTCAGTGTTGTCGTATTACCACTCATAATTACAATGATTAATCTAGGATTAAATAGTTTATATTGAGACCTGCAGTGTTAACAATCATAAAAGCATTGTCCACAAGAATTAAGACATGGAAACTCACTCAGTAGAACAATTAATATTCCAACCGAAAAGCAAAATCAAAGGTAGTATCATAGATGAGATGTGTTGAAAAAATGAGTTCCTAATTATCTGGGAGTTTTATATTTGATTATGTCTCTTTACGAGCCAGCTGCTCTTAAAAGTAATCAATGTAACATTGATGAGAACATGTTATCCATACCAAATAACAAGTAGAACAACCCGATAAAGGCCTACTTAAAAATGATAGGCGTGCTAAAAATAACACTTTCTCATAGCTGGACTGTGAAGACATTAGGGATCATAATACCTTTGTGCTGGGAGTCAAGGACATTATATCCAGTCAGTTCTGGGTTTGTTTTACCTCATTCAATTAACAAATAAAGGTACTTAGTAGTACTTTGACTATATGAATATATGAATACAATTAAATATAATTTCGTATTCGTCAGTTACTTTTATTATTTTTGTATTACGTGATTTAGATTCTAATCATATTAGCCCTCCCATCAAGGGGGGTTAAAATGGCCTCAATGGCCACAACAAGGTCTCCCGGCTGCAAATCTGGCTGTTTAGAAAGTTGTCTTGCAGGAGATCAAAGAGTTCACTATTATCTGATGTTTCAGTCTGGATATATGAGGTTGGTCCGAGTAGGACTATAGGCAAAACAACAAGTTATGAACAGCTATTCTTCAGTGAGAAAATGAAAAGAAATCCAACTCGAAATATCTATGTGCAGGCCAATCCAAACATATACACAGACAGAGATTTAAATTAGAAAAAAATCTCCATCATTGAGTCACAATGCTTACTAGATCGCACGGGGTATAGGCCAATGCAGAATCATTGAGGGTGAGACTTTAAGACTCAACCAAACAATATTCTCCAACAAGACATGCAATGCAGAAGAAGTTAAAGGGCTTTGCATCTACTTTTGGTCCGGGAGGCGAGAGAACTACGGAGCCAGTCGATCCCTGTGAGTCGGGCGGGGCTTAAGGTCCGCACTCATAAAACCCTAAACTCCTAAAGTCACTGTCAGGTGACGCGCTCGACGGCAGACCAAGGTTAAGAGCTCTCTCTCTCTACACAACTGGGAATAAACAATGCGCTTTTGGTTGCCTTTGTTCAACTCATGGTAACAACAATAAACCGTTTAAACCCACATGAACTCAGAGCTGAGCTTCATAGACGAGGACCACGGACGCACCAGTTTTGGACTTTTGGACTTGTTGCGTTTCGTTCGTTTCATTACGCGGGGATGATTTAAGTTTCCCAAGGAGAGCACAAGGGATGTGAGTCTGGAGAACACCTATTGGCGTTAAAGGAGTGGCAATCGCGTTAAAAGAAAAGAAAAGGAAAGCGGTGTGTCCTTTTGGCGATACAATAAAATGCAGCATCCCTTGGATATGGGAGCACATTATTACCCGCCCGAAGTCCACCCCGACCACCGGTCGCACCGCTATAGGAGTTTCATGATCGAGGAGATTCTGACTGACCATCCGGAGCGCAAGGTGTCCACCCCGGCTGGGGAGCTGCTCAAGTTCGGTGTCCAGGCGCTCCTGTCCGCGCGGCCGTTCCACAGCCACCTGGGTAAGATTGTCTGCATTTTGGCTGATATTATAGTTTATGTTTTATTGAACGACAGTTAGAAGTAGAGCACATACAAGGCCGGCACATTTTAATTTCTCAAATGTATAGCCTATTAATAAATGTGCTTTGTTTTTACTTTAAACATAGAGTTATCCTAGTTTGTTAACTTTGTAAACGTTGCGCTCAAACAATAAACCCTTTGCGTAAAACCGCAATAGATTATGTTTTGATTAGAAAACGGCAATGTTCTCTAATAAAATACGTATGTGGGTTTCATATTTAAATATCTAAAGATAGGGATTAATACTCCTTAGATTTGGGATACAATAACTTATTATTGAGCCTAACCAGTTTTTGTATAGAAATTCGTCATTCGAAAACAAACCCAATATGCACGACCTGTATGTAAAGCAGTTTGTACGGTGTAACATTTTCTATAAAATATAAATCAGGAAAAAATTTAAAAAAGACTAGCCATATTAATAATATAAAATCGAACTCAGCGCGCCGATACGGATTATAAACATGTTTATATTTGCATAAATCATAAATTACATCTCGAAATAATTGTAGATGGCGTTATGCCATTCTTGATATACATATGAAAATCCTCAAACTATACTAAACTATGCTGAAAATAACTTAACTAAAACGATCTGAGTTTAAGAAAACATATTGTGAAGGCATTCTGGTTGTAATTATTAAAAATAACAACAGGACCACAACTCGCTCCTTTGGGCCTAGAACGGATCTGGTGCAACTTAAATTATCCCAATGGCATATTGTTGCTAAAGCCTTATTTAGAAAAGCCTAAAATAACCAATAGCCACTGTACACACAATGTAGGTTAAGGCTATAAACGAAGTGTTTTTTCCATGTGTTTTCTTTTTCTATCCACAGTTTTAAAGGCCGAGCAGGCGAGCCTTCTGAAGTTCCCCATGACCCCGCTGTCTTGTTCGCTGGGACCCATGGGCTCGCCTCTTCTGTCCGGTCCTCCGGGCATGCAGATCGGCTCTGCGTCTCACCACCTGCCGCTGGACCTCCACCTCCGCAGTAAGCTGGAGCACCACGGCTCCGACGGCAGTAAAACCAAAAAGGGCAGGCGGAGTCGGACGGTCTTCACAGAGCTCCAGTTGATGGGCTTGGAGAAAAGATTCGAGAAGCAGAAGTACCTCTCCACGCCTGATAGGTAGGTTAAGTGTTTAGCATACTTCAAAATAAAACATATGAATAGGCTGCAATTAACCGACGCACTATTTCAGTTAGACCTAAACGTTTCCCCCCCACACACAGAATAGACCTCGCAGAGTCGTTGGGCCTCAGTCAGTTGCAGGTGAAGACGTGGTATCAAAATAGAAGAATGAAATGGAAGAAAATAGTAAGTTTCACTCTTTATTATGATGACGGTGAACTGGGTTTTTAACATTATTATCATTCATGATATAGGAATTGAATGAACATGTATTTTTAATTAGGCGAAATGTTTATTTAGGCCACTTTATTTTCAACCATCATCTATACCACCCTATTTACAACTTACATTAATATTTTTGCGTAAAGCCTAGTGAAATGTTTGATATTATGCATCTATGCACATGTAAGCCAATATAAATGCTTTTGATTAATATAAGTGCCTTTTATGGAGACCTAAAATACGACCTAAATCCTTTGCTTTTTATTATTCTTCTTCGGCAGGTTCTCCAAGGAGGGGGACTAGAGTCGCCTACCAAGCCTAAGGGCCGTCCGAAGAAGAACTCCATCCCCTCCAGCGAGCAGCTCTCGGAGCAGGAGAGATCGCGGGAACTGGACCGTCAGTCCGATGCCTCGAGCTCCCACTTGGACATCGATCAGGAGGACGAATGACAAGCGTTTCGGCAGATATTGGACGGCACTAAATTGTTGCTTGCGGACACTCTCATTATTTGAGACATTTGGACTCAATACGAATGGCAGAGCGTCAAACCAGATTTTGGACTGCATATTGGACCCCTTTTGGTCCGGTCAAAGAGCCGTTAAGGCCACACATGTCCTAAACGCCTCTTTGAACTCATCAAAAGGTGCTTGCGGATGATGATGGTCTACTATGGTCCGAAGAACATTCCCCTAATGCCGGACTTATACTGTAACCTATATTGGCGCTAATGGACATGGCCATTGGCTACGCCGACATCCAAAGGCTGAAGCATATTGTAGCCTACTGTAAAATAGGACATCCATTAAGAAGATATGACAGTAGGCCTAACTCTCATGCATTTCCCTTCGATGGACCTCCGCCTTTGAGGAAGGGAACACACACTTGTTGCAATTGCAATGGTCAACATTGCGATAAAGGATCCGATCCACTCTTACTTTTCCGTTTTGCATTCCTATTTGTGTAACTTGTATGTTTTAATTATTAAATATATTTTCCTAAACGATGCTCTTTTTCCAATTTGAACTTTACGCATTATCACAAGCAGTCAAACATCACGTCCACATTAGGGATATCATGGCGGTCTATAAAACTCAGTTAGTTAGTTAGTTATTTGTTAGTGCAACTAAGAACTGCAATACTAAAATTAAATCGATTTATAGCAAAACACAACAGGACATAACTTGTATTATGGTTTGCTACATGAGGTTTCTAGGAGACGGAGGGCTGGATTTACTAGATCATCAATAAAAGTAATTTATGAATCATTAATTATCCGAGGTCTAGATACTGTAAACAAAAAGCAGATCCGAAATCTCTCTACGGAACACATTGTTTATGTTCTGATGTATAAAGAATAGAAAAGGCCAGTGCGTTGACGTTTCAAAATTGTTTGCAATCCTAATAAGCAGTTCAAGGTCAGTCAATCATTTACAGATTTGTATTTGAACAGACGGGTTATGGAACATTAAAGGATATTGTTCTAGAGTTGTGAGTTGGTCTCAGATAAAATAAAAATTGAAATAAAGGACTTACTTTAAATCTTCCTTTACAATGTTAATGATTTTGCCTATAGACAAGGTTAAATCTAAATACCGTAATAGGCTACTATATAATAATGTCACATTAATAAGGCCTACTAATTGAATGCATATTTTGAATTATTCAATAGTAATTCATACATGTTATATTGCCAGATTATGCTATAGGCCTCCCTCAATAGAACAAAAGAAAGTTGGGTTTATTTTTGGCTAATAATAAAGACAGGGACAGCAAGTTGCGTATATTATACAATACTGTCTTCCCATACATTTTCTCGCCAGATTAAAATATTTCTATGTTTGTGTAATATCAAACAAGGTTTGAAGGTGATTGCTTTGTGGAGAACAGCAATGGGATGACATCTATGAAACCATAGATATTTAAACTGTATCCCATCTATCAACGACATGAGAACGATTTCAACTAGTAATCATAATGTGGCAAACAATCAAATCGAGCTAGTCAATTCTATTGATTTATGATTATCTCGTTTGGTGCTCAGATTTCTCTCTCTCTCTCTCTCTCTCTCTCTCTCTCTCTCTCTCTCTCTCTCTCTCTTTCTCTCTTTCAATATCGATTAAACAGATTGGCCTGAAATTTTGCTTCTCGTTTTTATCTTTCAACTAATAGACTAGCCTATTTAGCTATTTAGTAGTCCCAAAAAATATGCTTCTCTAAAAATATATTTAAGGCCTGTCCTATAATTCCAAATTCCCTTTGATAATTTAATTATCAATGCAAATTATTTTACTTCATTAGCCCATATGATATTTTACACGCACCATTTTGTGGGTTAAGGAAAACGCAGGTGACAAACATTTACCATTTACTGGAACCTAACATTTCCTGCGGGCTTAACAAAAATCAATGGACGATGACGACGAATTTACAACAGGCCTATATAAAAAAAATACTAATATGTTAGAACTATTGGCTATAGGATGTGCACTAATATGCCACATCATATATTTAAGTACAGAATATTGAGCAAAAACTGTACAAAATCAGGATGTTTATGAATGTGTTTCATGCTCCATTAAAGTCGAGAAATATAGGCTAATGTTTTTCCTATATACACACAACCATTAAGCCACAATTAAACTACTTAAGGAATGCTCTGAAGACAGTCTGAGAATGTAAGCATATAAAAGACAGACTTGTGACAGAATGCTGTCACATCTTTGATGTTGCAATGTTAGTTGACATACTTGAATGTGTCTTCTTTTATGGAGACACGTGGCTCCATTAACGAGGCTATTTTTATTCTCATTCTTATTAGATAATTACTTTATGGAAACTGTATTTGGTCCAACATTCATCATTGGCTTTTGTCCCTGCTCACAGATCTCCACTCACTATAACGCCGGACTACGAAGTCACATTGATATCGAATGAATCACCGTTTAATCAAAACAGACCAATTGTTTCTAAGAAAGTATTTGCAATTGCGTGCCACTGACGTATGGTAACGTGCATTCCATTCATGCGTATTTGCAGTCT
>OOFG01082897.1:0-10584 GCA_900323295.1 Molva molva
ACAGATGATACATACACACACACACACACACACAGACACAGACACACACACACATACCATCATGATACTGTGTCTGTTGTTTGTTTTTGTGTAAATATGTGTAAATATGTGTGTGTGTGTGTGTGTGTGTGTGTGTGTGTGTGTGTATGTGTTTGTGTGTGTGTGTGTGTGGGGGTGTGTGTGTGAGTGTGTGTGTGTGTGTGTGTGTGTGTGTGTGCGTGTTTGAGTGAGTGTGTATGTGTTTGTGTGTGAATTATCGGAAGTGTGCCTCTGTTCACAGCTGACTCACACACACACACACAGACACACACACACACACACACACACACACAAACACATGCGGGCGGGTACCTGCACTTACAAAGACACCCATAGCTCTTTCAGATTGGAGTGTTTAGGGCGTCGGTGCATCATGTTTAATTAAAGACACCAGGCCCATAAGTCCATCTGTAGACCAGCAGACGTGGGCTAAGAGGGTTTACAGGTCTATTCCGTTTCAATTATGTATTTAATTAATTTTGAAATGAGTCAGTGTAAGACAGTGAAAGAAACAATGTTTTCCTTGTGACAATAGACTACAGGGTGACATAATTGTATGTTTAGTCAACGACATTTTTTTGTTGCTAACAAGCTAGCTGCGCAATTGAATCGAAGAGCCACCTGAGAAACGTCTTTATAAAGTCTATAATAACAAATGCCCCCTTTGCACAAATTTAATGGAATAAAATCTAATGATTAAAGAAGTGTCACTTTTTTACCATGGTGGCGGATTGTTATTGCAGACTGTTTGTTCTGAAACCAGTTAGAATGAAAACCAAATCAGCCCAGTGCGAGGGTAAACCAAGGCCAACGGTTAGGTTAATATTTACTCATTACAGTTTCAGGACCTGGACATTCACAATAATAGGATACAAACTTCACCGCCAACCTGGTATACAGGGGTACTGTTAAACATCCTGTTTTCATTCTCACGCCACTAACACCAATGCTATCATAGCAGTTGACGGTTGTTATGGACATTGGGGTCTGAAACCAGAACCTTATCCTACAGACAGCAGACACCGGCTTCTCTACGCTCTCTTTGTTCCTCAATTGTAAACCCAGCCTGAACAATAACAGACTTGTCATCAATAGAGATATTATAATATCATATATCAAAATAATATCAACATACTTACTACAACCCACTACGTGAGAAGGAACATCCGCTAATATTGTGGGATTGCGAACGCATCCCCTTTCAGAGAAATAAACTCATGACGCAAGTTGATTGGAACATTCAAACAGGTTCACCTCACACAAATGACATGTATTAACTCATCTACATCTGCCTGTCTGTCCGTCTGTCTGTCAATCTGTCTTCCTGCCTGCCTCTCTGTCCATCTGTCTGTCTTCCTGCCTGTCTGTCCATCTGTCTGTCTCTCTGGCGTTCTGTCCTTTTCTCTGTCTATCCTTCTGTCTGTCTTCCTGTCCGTCTGTCCATCTGTCTGTCTCTCTGGCGTTCTGTCCTTTTCTCTGTCTATCCTTCTGTCTGTCTTCCTTTCTGTCTGTCCGTCCGTCCGTCTCGCAGAGGTCCACCCAGAGTTAATCCGTGTTCCCCTGGCGGTCCACCACGGCGTGGAGGGCAGGTCCGTCCTGCTGGCGGTGGAGACCCTCTTCCGACTGAACGAGACGGAGATCCAGGGCACGTGGTCCCACACCAGGCCCAGCGGCACACGGACCACCCTGGTCACCTTCACCAAGAACTCCACCATCACGGACATGACGCGCCGCGACCACCTGCTGTTCCGCGGGCCCAACGCCTCGCTGCTGCTCCACGCGTTGCAACTGTCCGACGAGGGGTTCTATCGCCTGGACCTCAACGTCGAGTTTCACAACCGCACCGGCCATGTCTTCAAGGTGGAGAAGACGGTTCACGTGACGGTGGATGGTGAGTCACTGTTTGTTGGTTTAGCCTTGGGAAGAGATGATTTGTTTGTCAATATCTACGTAGGCTATGCGTCCGGGTTGCTGTTTGCGTGGATGATGCTGAGAATTCATCTGTGTGATGTAATGAAGTGTGATTGAGAACAACATGGGGGAGAAAGAAGTATGCTTTGACCCTCTGACCTTTCATCTCCACATCCTTTAACTTTTGTCATTTCCATTCAGTTCCTGTTTCTTCCCTGACCATCGGGATGAGTCCCATGTATCCCGTGGTTGAGGACAAGGAGAACGTCACCTGGTCTTGTTCGGTCAAGATAGGGACCAAGGTCGGATACCAGTGGATGAGGAACAACGTGGTGCTGGGACCCGGGAAGAGGTACTGGTTCTCAGAGGACAACTCCACGCTGGTGGTCAGTCCCGTGAGGAAGGAGGACAAAGGAGAGTACCGCTGCCTGGCCAGGAACCATGTCAGCCATAACTTCAGCAGGAGCATGGACCTCAATGTGTACTGTGAGTAACGTCACATCATACGGGCCTACAGGTTTCTTCTTCTTGACGCTCACGGTCTCCCCAATGTCCTTCTGCTCCTGTTTTCTTCTTTTTGTGTAAAATCATCTAAAAGTTAGAGTTTGCATGTAAAAGTATTTGAGGTGACAGTGCCTGTGGACGGCAGCCAACACATGGCTGCTTCATTTGCATCGGAGGTAAAGTAGCTGACTCCGACCCCTGAGGCAGTGAGCTAACTTTTGGAACAGGTTGATAAACAACCTTGTTTTGAAGAGTCCTGCATGAGTTTGTGTTACGCCCTGAGCCTGCTTTCCTGGAACAGTGCTTATTCATCGATAATAAGATAATGAATGTAATGGTTGTCGCACTTGTGACATCCCCTTTTTTACAAATTTTTGTTTTCCATGAAAATCAAATTTTTATGTCTTGGGTTCTCATGAATGTAAAGCCTACCTATTATGTCACTTGCGACTATAATCCGCCTCAAACCTTGTGTTTCTTCTCATGCATGCCTGATGCTGTTTGTTTATAGCCTTTTAAATAATACTGAGATAATAAGCCAACAGGGTGTGGAAACGCATTACACAAAACTTAGCTGTTTGCTAAGTGGCATAATGTGAAGACGTTTCTTTGTATTCTTCATTTTGATAGCTCTTTGTTGATGTGGCTTATGATATAGGTCTTTCTCAACAGATGGAAAGTGAAAGCAGCGTGCGGTCACAAGCTTTGTTTATATTGCCTTGCATTTTATAGCACGTTGAGCACACCACGTTCTCTCCAAGTAGGCCTACACGGTGCCTTATCTTCAGTCAGTTATTGAACTATAAACACTTGTCCTTCACGACATATCTCAATGAAGCACAGTGCCTTTATAAAGCATAAGAAACGGTTCGGCCCTCACCTGTAACGAAACAAAGCGTCTCAAAAGCGTCTCTCTTCGGCCCCCCTTCCCACCCGCAGACGGCCCCTACAACCTGGCGGTGAACCCCGGCCAGGGCCTGCGCACGGGCAAGGTGTTCACCATCAAACTCGGGGAGCTAGCGTACTTCGACTGCCAGGCTGACTCCAACCCGCCCAACAGCTACGTGTGGATCTCCAAGAACGCCAACAGCAGCCAGGTGGTGACGGAGGGGCCCCGGCTGGAGGTGCGCTCCTACCGCCTGACCCAGCCCGAGGAGTACCTGTGCAGGGCCTTCAACAACGTGACGGAGAAGCAGGACGAGATGCAGTTCACCCTGGTGGTGGCCAGCCTGGGAACAGGTGGGTGGGCTGGTGGAAGAAGGAGGCTGGGGGGTCTGGGGGGGGCATGGAGAGTATAGTCGGATAGTGGTTGTAAGGCATTCGCCTCCCAACTGAAGGGTATTGGGTTCGATCCCCGTGGTTTGCAACCTACCTGTGTGCATCCATGATCAAACCAATACCTGGTCCTTAATGAGCTGTATCTGATTTCACTCAAAGCCGCTTTGGATAGTAAGTGTCTTATTAGTGGGCCGATTTGTTTTTGGGCTTCTAAACATATTGTCCAACTTGGAAACTGATGGTTTGGAAGGGTTAAGCGAGAGTCTTGTAGGCGAGACAGTCTGTGTCACAGCTTGAGGTGCAGGCCTACACCCACGCTGTTTGGCTCCTGGTGGCGCCTGTTTGGAAATTCATAGGTTATGGATTCAGTATGAGATATGGATTGATAATAGGAATCTTTACTCTCAGTTGCTAGGGAACCAGAAGCTCTAAATTCCAAAGGTTCTGTGGGAAAACAAACAGGGGTTAATAGCTGTTGTGTTTGTTGAGTTTTATTGCATGTCATGTCTCCGTGGGCCAGACCAGTTGTCCGTTGTCTTGGTAATATTTCATGATTGCTCTCTTGTAGATAGAGATTGAACACAAAAACTTAACACAACACAACACAAAAAAGAAAAAAAAAGAAAGGCAGCAATTTTAATGGTCAAGGGTTAACATGAATGTCTACTGATAGGGGCCTTGCAAAGCATGACACTCAATTCTAAATATTGTTGTACTTTTCTTCCCCCCAGGCAAAGAGAAGCACACACAAGTCAGCAGCTCAGTATCGCCTCTGGCAGCCATTACTATCTGCTCGCTGTTCATCATCGCGTTTATGGTGTTATTCTTTCTCAGGAGAGCCTGCCATCCCAAGAGAGGTGGGTATCTGCCGCATATAAACCATGTATCATATACACGAGCCACGGCTGGAAGATAAAGTGAGGAATTGTACTTAGTGTGTAGCTCGAAATATAGCCACTGTGATAATGAAGTTTGTTCATTCTAACTGTAAATTTATGTAAATTGTAGTCAAACTAATTATGAGCAGGCATTTTTTTTTTCATACGGAAAGTATGGTTCATACTATTTGTTTTTTGGAAATAATATGTTTCTTTGTGTTTCTCTCTTGCATTCAAAATGGCCCTGGGCAGTGCTAATGAACATTTACAACAGGTAAGACATGTTGATCCATAAAGAAGTGCATATAAACATATTTTTGAAAGATGAATAGATAGACAAACAACAATCTAAAAACTGGCATGTTTGCCTTCTGCAGGCCACTAACAGAACAGAAGCGGCCGCATCAATCAGGTAAGCCACTTATGCCAGGCATTTATATTTTCATTAATTCATTTAGAACCTGTTTCTGTGTTTATAGCTGATGGATTAACACATTTACAGAAACCATTCTTGTTGTATTTTTGCATCTTATTTAAATCAAATAAAACATTTAAATGAACGAGGTTCATTTCCTCTGTGGGGAATGCAGGTTTAAAATGGCACAATTATAGATAAATGGATAAAGCATTTAACAGAATGTTAATAATGAATTTGCCTCCACAGGTCATGAAGACGCAACAGAAGATTTTGGCATCTATGAGTTTGTCTCTATTCCTGGGAAAATGGAATCCACACAGGTACATTTGAATACTCAGCAGAGAAGCTCTCCCCTTCCCTTCTCACCTTGACAATTTCATTCAAATCAGCCATAACCTGTAATTGTATGGGACGTCTGAACTTGGTTTTAATGGTGTTTCATATTCTCTGCCAGGTGTCTTGCAGATCTCTTGCCAGGCTCGAGTCAATGCAGGACATGCAGACAACGATCTACGATGTCATCAGACACATACCCGAGACCCCCGACCACAGTTTACTCACTGTGACCTCCGCCACACATGCAGCATTGAGATAGTAGCCTGTCATTCTTGGACACTTGAATTCATGTGATGCAGCAGTTCCCCTGTGCCGAAGCCTGACTCGCACACAGCTTTGGGTGGATCTGGATTAAAACTGCCTGTATGTGTATATGTTTATTCTCACGATGCACTGCTACTGTCTAGAGAGCACCATACAAGACACATGTTTAATGTCTGTTATCTGCCTATCGTTGACTGGTTACAATGTTATGGTGGAAAAAACGGCTAAAGTAGCTAGCCTTTGTAGTAACCACTTGAGAGGAGATGATGAAACGGCATAAGACTGATCATGTGTGTGCATGTGTGTGTGTGTATGTGTGTGTGTGTGTGTGTGTGTGTGTGTGTGTGTTTTGGTTAGACTGTCTTGTGTAACAAGTGGGCTGTTAGTGGGCTATTTTACATCGTACTTAATGTATAGATCCACAGCCTTGGATTTGCTGTCCATGTGTGTCAGGGAATACTATTGGCAACTGATTATTGAAGAAAGTGTTGATGAATATCATCTTGTAAATATTGTCAATATTTTTTGGCAATGTAGATTTGCCATTACACACCTTTTTTTATTTATTCTTACTGAGAGATTTTTAGCCACCAATGTAGCGTTTCCCTCGTTCAACATTGATGCAATTAAATATTTACAGATAACAGATGCTTTTATAAAATGACTGTACAGAAATTAATTAAATTGACACGTGTGCTTTTTGTATTTTAATAAAGATTTGAAAGAGTTTGCGGTTTATAACCGGATGGACATTATTTGCGAGGAACAGGACATACTTGGAAAATATGCAGGACACAAACTTTATTTTCAGTGATAGTGTTGTGTAAGCCTGCAGGTTTACGCAAACCTGGGGGGCGGGGGGCAGGCCGATCGCAATATGTTACCCAGAAGAAACAAAGAAACAAAAAGCCTTTTGAGCGTATTGAATGCCACTGTAATTATAACTGTTTGCACTAACCAATTGAGATTACTGTTTCTTTGAGGTGGTATCTCCTGCAGGGGCTGCCATCTGTTTCGTCTCAGTGTATGTTTTAAGGGAGGCTCCTCCACACTGTGGAAGACTGCATAACAAACAAGGAGAGGCGTCAACGCAACTGAGGAGAGTGACCTCACCTTCATTTGACTGGGAAATGGCCTGAGGTATCATTAAGCAGGAACTATAGTGAGCAGATGGTGCCTGCTGTATGACTGCTTTTTAACACTGTGCAAATAATAGAAATAGAAATAACCCAAAGGGGGGAGGATTAAAAAAACATGCTCACTGTGTGATCCCTGATACAGTTATTTGGAACTGTTGTGTACTGTGCATTGTGGAACATAACAGGCAAAGTAGCTTTTGCAAATTATTTTTGAAATAAATGTCAAATCGATTTATAATCGAATTATATGTATTTACTTATAACAATAATTGGGATATAAAAAGATTTAAGTAGGAGTATTTGGTGTATTCCATTATATGAATTGTGCAACCAAAATATGTGTAACAAAATAGGCTTTAATATAAAAATTACTTAATATGATATAGTTGATTTTAATTGTATAGTTAATTGTTAGTTAATATAAAAATAATCAAATGTGAACAAAGAACAAACTAGGTACCTCTTGTTCTTGGCCCATACATTTGTAATATTTACTGCCATCTAGTGGCGTAACAGGGGTTGGGGCTACAGCCTTTGGTTAGGGGCGAATGCATTTGCGTTATTACATATAACAAATTGGAAACACTCGTTGGTCAACCATCCCAAATTCAAGCTTCGTGTTCAGCGCTTAAGTATCGGAACATCGGCGCTTGATTGGGTGTCTATGGTCTAATATAAAGCCATTGCGTAATGTAGTTCTCATCCGTAACTATGAAAACTACCATTCCCAGGATCCGGTTCCGGTTTCACTGACAGTCACGTGACAATTAACAATGGCTCCCCTCTCTTGATGTAGGCAGCCCAGTGACATTAAATTAAACTGTATTCATTGTTTTAAAATATTTGGCCACTGAACACGATTTGGAGCTACGATGCAGAAGATCAAGTCTCTTATGGCCCGACAGGTGAATGAACAAAAGTGTGATTGTTTAAACATGTAAAGCCTATCTCTTGGGCTGAAGCTAACAAGCAAATGACGCTGTGCCAACATGCTAGTTTGACAGTTCATCTTCAGGTAGATCAGATTGCCCAACATCAAACCGTACAGCCATATCTTTCAGTGCATTTGCGACCATCTTCGGACATTACGGTGCCTATTTAGATGTTCTTCATTGTCGTACTATGTTATCCGTCTGAGATTACCTATAATAACAAGACACACACAATTGAAATGGGGGCGGTTGGGGAAGTTCTCATCTTGCAATGTAATATTAGACCTGCTGCTTATCTGGTCATTTGTTTCAGAAATCTTGTTTTTTTTCTTCATCTAAATTGACCTATATTACTGCTGCAGTATGCTGTCGTTTTTTTGTTGACAAAGCAAGCAACACAAAAATGTTGTTAACTAACCTACAGGCTTGAATAATTTTCAGTGTTTAGGTGTTGATGTGAATTTCTCTTTTTTTTAAAGTGGGATTTTTTTCTTTGTAGGGCCTGAAAAGTCCTCAAGAAAGCATTTCAGACCTCAGTCCTGTGGAAAACCTGAGGATTCCCAGCAAGGTAAGCTTCCAGAAATTGTTTATTTATTGTTGTTTTCCTGAACAAACCACAAGAGTCCTGTATGATCCTATATTACTTATTTGAAAAGGGAGACTTCACAGTAGACAAACCACAACTTGTTACCAGAATTGGATGTGAACCCACTGTTCCCAAGACCAGTGATTTTGGAATACAGTCTGTCAAATGTTGATAACTGTAATAATAATAATAATAATAATGTGTATGCTAATAAAGATTGATAATAAGTATACATAATGAAGTTTGATTACAAGAATACATTCATAATAATGTAAACAAGGTGGAATATCCCATCATCAAGTATATCTGATATTATAGTGAACATCCATTAATATCAGATATAAAAAGTTTACTTTTATGTCAGCATTAAAGTAAAGGGGATGATGTAGCTTCTATATGTTTTTGTGTAATATATGGACTCAAATGGAATAATCTTTATTTTTATGTGAGTGACCACTATTTATGCACTTATTCTTATACAAATATGTACAATATAATAGTAACCTGTTCATTTAAATTGTTTCATTATTCAACGTTATCAAGATATCACTCACTAATGGATTTGTCCCTTATTCCAAAATGCTCATCATCATCATTTGTGCAATTATGTCAGAAAGCAATCCTATTACCTTGATGTGTAATACATTGTTGTGGTTGGCTAAGGCTAACTAGAATACATTTGAGCGGGTGATTAATATGGGAGTCTTGGTATCTTTAACCTTGCCATGCATGGCTCTTAAAGAAAGTCCACCTGCCGACAAATCTCATTGCGTTGTAATGTACCATTGGCTCCGACAAACCACTCATCAGTCATGTTTAGTGACCACAAAACATTCTTCTGCATCCACTTCCAGAAGTTTAATTTGTAACCAGAGTAGCCAGACCAGGGGAAACTGCACCGATGGTCTGCATAATGAACTGACTTTGTCGGCTCCAGCGTAGCGCTCTGCCTGGCAGTAGATTATCCTGACTTCTTCAACCGCGCTGCTCTTTGATTAGCACAGCTGAACGACCTTGGAAGGTGACCAGTGCTGTTATCCTGAGTGCTTGGTTGTGTTCACACAACTCATTCAACTAGATCCCATTTCTCTGTGTTTTCTCCAGTGGGCTTTTGTGTGCAGCTCTCAGACCAATGTAAAGAACCCTGGATGTTGACTTTTTCAACTTGAGACTACTGTGTGGGTGATGCGGGTGGAATTTAATTAATAGTTTATAGTCTTAAGTGTATTGTGTGTGTGTATATTTATTTATGTGCACACTTGCATCTCTTCAGGCCTAACTACTGCATTCCTTTTTTTTCAATTTATGATAAACTCTTGTTTCTTGAGAAGAGCGCAATTTTTTGTTTATATTTTAGCCACACTTGCTGCATATGCATATCGTACTAGATTGTTAATAAGTTGCTGACTTCATGTCCTTTTGCCTAGTTTGATTATAGAGCCTTTTAACCTGGTATGAGTGTGTCTCTAGTCAGAGAGCCCCAGGCAGTGGTCTGTTATGTAGATAGTCAGACTAAAGCTCTTTCAACCCATTGCATTGCCTATTTATATCTACTTTGTGTCTGACAGTCTGGGACAGTGCAGTCACACCTGCTATTAATGCTAGTCTCCAGGGATCGCTTGTGTTCTGATTTGTCACGGCTCAACTATTGAAATATATGCTATACTTAGCAGCCCTTTTTGCTGTAGCACCTATATACAAAGCAGAAAAAAAAACTTTTACTTCTGTTGTGGCGTAAACCAGTGTGGCTAACGTTTGTTATTATTTCAGATTTCTCCTTTTCATTTAAAAACAGCTGGTCTAGTAGTTATTATAAAAAGCACAGGCATAGGCTACACTGTTTAATTGGTTGAAATAGTGAGTTTCCCATACTCTTGCTTAAGATCTTGTGAATGACACCATGGAATGCTCCCTGCAATGCGGTCAATGATAGATAAGTGCTCACACTGAAAATTCACCATGCATACGCCATTTGCATTAGTGACCACCTCCAAATGTAGGACTATTGCAATCAAGTCTTGCCAAGATTGAATGACCCAGGATGCGTTTTAATATCAAATGTGAACCTAGTTTTCAGTTTTTAATCTCAAAGTTTGAGGAGAGCGCAGCTCCTTTTAAATCTTCACTATTGTCTTCTTTCTTTTTCTTATCATAAAGCAATGATTTAACTTTTTCCATTTGATAAAACTTTATTGGATTTCTGTCCATTTGTTTGTCTTTGTTTTTGTACATTTTGTTTTATTACTCTTCTAGACCTTACTGTTGCTTCTGTCTACTTTATTTATTTTGTCATAAAGAA
>OOFG01082902.1:0-11617 GCA_900323295.1 Molva molva
CACAAGAACGTGATCTCCCCCCTGGAGGGCGACGTCAAGGAGCATGCGGTGCTCCAGAAGCACACAGAGCTGAAGCAGAAGATGAGGGACCTCAACCAGGGCTTTGAGCGGCTCCGCAAGCTCAGCCACGAGGGCTTCAGCGAGGACAGCGGTGAGGGGGCCCCTCCCGGCCAAACGCCCACCCGGCGCCTGTTCTCTGCACCACAGTCTCACACTGCCGCACGTCTTGTCAGACGCCACGCGGCGGCTTTGGGGTTTTTATATCTCGTCGCTCACTCTCTTTTGACAGACTTTGACACGGTGCCTGCCAGGTTTTTTTCTTTTTCCTCTTCGAAGTTTTGAATAAGCTTTATCTAAACGCGCTCTTTTGTTTGGCACGGAAAAAGAGACTGTCACGACTGTCACGACTTGTCCCTCAGCTGGTTAATGTGCGTCCATTATTTCTGCATGACTCAAAACGATGCAGGCATGCCAGGTAGAACACAGAGGGCTTCTGCCTCTGAACTGGGCCGCCTACTGCATTGAGCAGTCTTCTGTTGGGTGGCTCCGGGGTTCATTATGATTGATAAGGCAAGAGAAAAATTGTACCCTGCCTTTTACATTGCTGGTATTTATGTAAAGTATATGCATAGTATTTGTGGCATTTTGTAGGAGGCAGTACTTGCAGAAAGGTAAACGGATTTATACTGCATCCCTTTTGAATATATGTAGTGATGGTAAAAGGTTCAATTACACGTCCTCCTCCATTTCATTCTGGCATAGATTGAATTAAACTATTACTATCACTTTCACTTCAAACGACTCTTTCCTAAAAGGTTTAGATGAAGACACAGAGCATTCTTTCCAATAGAATGGAAAACAAACGATTCTTCTCACAGTTCACTAACCTCATGATCCAGGATTAACAGGGCTGTATGAAAACCATGTTGGCGCCTGACGGTTCATTCCTCCCCCTCCTTGTGTGCAGAGTTCAGGGAGCCGCGGGTGATCGAGCTGTGGGAGTCGGCCAAGAGGTCCAATCTCACCGAGGACGAGCTGGACTCTCTCAAGGTAAGGACTTGGAGCTCTCACTCTTGATTGTTGTTTGGACCATAAAACCCCACAGGGACCTCTTTTCGGAAAAGATATGAACAGTTGTCAATGGTAAGAGACAAATCATTATTTAATCCTGTTTGAATTGTGCCATTAATTACACATATATCACATATATTTGTTATTTTAAAAGATAATTTAGCAAATCAAAGTCGCAGTTTGTCGTAAAACCGAGTTTAGTTTTGTTGAAACAGCTCCGTGCACTACATCTCTCGTCTCGGACAATATATGTCAACAACATCCATCTTACCTGGACCCGTTGCTTGGGTGAAACACACCGGCATCGTGTTAACGTTAGCTTCATCGGCTCCGAGTAGCTTGTGGAAAGAGAAAGGTCTGACGTCACTTTCACTACTTTAAGTTGTGTAATATCTCTAATTCTGTATTTTCACGGTCTTATACTTCCAAGGGTTTAATGACAAACTGCGACTTTCTTGACTTGCAAAATTATAATTAAAATTGACAAACATCATGTGTAATACGTGGCACAAATCAAACAGGATAAATGGTTGTCTCTCTCCGTTGACTAATATTTACATATTTATTTTGAAATAAGGTCCCACGGTGGTCCACCAGAAGGAGGGAGTTAGGTTCTCTGTTCTCATCTGATCACGACAAAACCCCAAGAGAATGTAGAAGTGCTTGACTGATGACATTTTAGATACATGTGGTTGATGCGTTTCAGAAAATAGAACAAATGCGTTGCCACCAATTTAGCAGAACAGCGGAAATGCACTACAGAGTAGTGACGGAGAGGATAATTTTGGCCAGTGCGAGTGGTATAATATGACAGCTGCTGTTGACACAGTTTGCGTTTGAGTTTTTTGGATCATCACTAATGGTTTCGAAATGCTGCCAAACTTTAGAAGTGTTTTTCCTGACATTGTGTAACCTACTAGTCTACTTAGAAAAGAAAAGGATTGGATAGGGCCACAGCCATTTACACCCGGTTATCAAACAAACAATAAGGACATTTATTGAAAGCAAAGCAACACCGCAAATTGCACACAGAAGACTGAGCCAAACCCCCACCCCCCACAAAAAAAACATTGTACAACTTCTAGGCTTTTCCTTATAGAAGCCTAGCAATGCTGTGGTATCACTCATTCACCACCCCCATCCTCAGAATGGAATGTCCCACACGCACCATTTTCCCCACACGACGATTCGACTATTAATGACGAAGTCGATGTAATGTCTTGATTTGAAGAGTCAAAGAGTCGAGGTCACCACTAATGAAATCCAAACGGTTGCCTCTGAATACAAATTTTCCAGCTGTAATAGCGCTTGTGGCTCAGCGTGTGGTCTTCCCTAACCCGCCTCATGTCCTCTGCCCCCCCTCCCGGTGTTCAGGAGGAGCTGCGGCACTTTGAGACCAAGGTGGAGAAGCACAGCCACTACCAGGAGCAGCTGGAGCTTTCCCACCAGAAGCTGCTGCACGTGGAGGCTCTGGGCGACTCTGAGCACATCCAGAAGAACAAGGACAAGTACAACACGCTCTCGGAGAAGACCAGGGAGATGGGCTACAAGGTGAGGATGACACACGTAGAACAGGCGCAGTAACATGTTGTAGCTGGAAACGGAAAACGGGCACTTTTTCTGCCTTATTTAGAAGCAGAATGTTTCGGTAGAGATGTGTACAACTGAAGTTGTACTTCATAACCCAAGTTTAAATGATGAACGACCGGCTAAAATGCATTTTTGCCTCCAAGGAAATCTTAAGTGCCAAAGTTGTCTTTTTGTGGTTTGTTTTTAGATGAAGAAACACATGCAAGACCTGACCAACAAGATCTCTCGCCAGGGTCTGGATCACAATGAACTCTGAGACTAGGAACTGCTCCGTCTCCTTCTCAACTTTTCTCCTTCTCAAGGGCTCAGAGTTGCCCTTGATATTGTGTTATACTGCCTACTTCTTTCCACACGTGTGAAATAATCAGTGTTCCTTTATGTGTACCTCTTTATAAGTGATTTTTGTACAGTAGTGATTGCAATGACAAAATGATCCTCATTGATTTATGTATGAAAGAGGCTGCCTAGAGGATGCGATTTGTACATATTGATGCTTTCATTACCAGCTCTAATCTGATCAAAGTTTACAGTGATTTCCTTGACCATTCATATGGTATATAAAAAAAATAATCACTTATCTTAAACAAAAAAAAATGATGCGATTTGAAAACAGTCATGCAATGCTTTTGAATGATCTTATTCATTCATAATTTCCAAGACACATTCTTGGCTGCTGTTCAAAATAATCCCTGCTGAAATTGTGTATTATACAGATGATTATACAGGTTGATATAATACATCATTTACTAATCATTGTCAACTAGGTACTTGGAAACAATCTTTTAATATTCATGATACAAGTGGCATCAGCATACAAAGTTCAACAACAAATAATTAAAAATATAGATGAATATTGTTTCAAAATGATAAATAAAGGTTTGTTTATATACAAGTTATCCTTTAGTTGACATAAAAGTGTAACAGACATACATATGTTGGTGAAAGACAGGTATCCTGTTCTCCATCCCATGCCCTCACTCTCCCTTCTCCAATATACTGATGGCACCAACAAAGCAAAACAAACGGTCGAAGGATGACCTATTCATCCTGATAGCCTCAAGAGGAAGGTATTAAAAGAGTTTCGAACAACTTTCCTTTCATTGGCTATTGCTACCATCTCTGCCTTTGCAGAGAAGTAGAACTAATGACGAACACTATAGCTTGCTGATTGGTTGATCGTGAACCACATGGGGGCTCAATTAGAACTGATTAGCTAAGGCTCCCCTGTGAATCGGAAGCGTAAACATGTAACTTTTATCTGAAAAAGTTTGATCTCACATTAATAATCCTGTTTCATTTAACTCAAAAGCGCTATGCATGATTTAAATTATATTCACTAGATGCTGCACAAGGAGAGTGTGCGGCTGGATTACAGTCCGTGTTAGACCTCTATGTGCGTGCTGGTGTGATTAACTCAAATGGATTCGAGAATGTCATCATAAAGCAGCTTCATTACAACACAGACTCTTCGGAGATTACAGCCCCTCCCCCCACGATAGGCATTACAATTATTGCCAGACAAAGAATATGCACAGTAAGCAACTTCAATATATATTTGGTTCCATATGATAAAAAAAAAAAAGATATAAGTCCAGGTGTGCAGGTGGAGGTCAAGTGGGTGCCCCTCTCTGATTCATCAGCAGACTCTGTCTGATTTCCCTACGCTGCCCGTAAGCCAGCATCGCCACTTTCTGGCCCGTTTCCATGGCAGCCATGTCAAGGTGAGTGTACCTTACAGAGTCCCCTATAGCCGATGACAAACACAAAGAAGAGGCAATAGATGTTGGTGCAATGCATCAGACTTAACCACACAACCATTCCTCACGGTAAAGTACAATGCCGTGAGAAAAGTATTAACAACCATGAGTTATATTAGCCTTAAACTATGAAGACTGATGAGATCTGTGAAATGCAGTTATCAAGACTCCGACATAGAAAAAGCATTAACCCGTTAAAAAGCTGAGCTTAGAAATCGAGTATTATCGATACTGGATTAGAGATTGCAAATCAATTTAACACATTTACCTCAAAATAAAAAAGAATGCTAAGTAGGACTAGGTTATTACCTCTCAAATCACTGGAAGGTCTTGTAACTGGATAAGTGCTGGGAGTCTTCAGGTGTAATTCCATGTTGAGAAGTGCTCTCCTGGTTTGGGCTACAGCAGGACTCATGGGGACGTTAACATAGTTAGCGTTACTGGCACTGAAGAGCCTCCGCTCCAGGGAGGGGGAGAGCATCACTTCCGGAGGACGATGGAACATCCCTGGATGAAAAAATATGAGATACGATATGAGGATACGGGTTGATGTTTTTAAAATCTGTCTTATAGCTGCTAGCTAGCTGGGTGCTACTGTGCATCTTCCTAGTGTAGGGTATAACTTCAATCAATGTACATCTAGACCTAGTTCTTCATTTTGGTTATCACATCTGCAGTCTAAAGTCTTGGAAAATACCCCCTAGAAATGCATACATAACAAATCCTACACAAAAGTGAAAGATCCAAGAACTGCGTATTACTTTATATTAAAAAACGATTTTGTTTTTGTCATTGCCACAATGTGGCCTTGAAATAATACCAGCTAGCGACTCAAAGGGTGTGTTATATCTTTTGAAATGTCGGTTATATCTTTCAGGTTTCACCAATGCCACGGGCACTATTTCAATTTTTCTACAAGCGATATAACACCACAGAGGACGGGTTAAGACCAAAAACAGGCAAGATAAGGCAACCGCACCTGAATCGCATATGAAGACGAGAGCAGCAAAATTGCTTTTGTTGTGTAATGTCTGAACTGTACTTCTTGTTGATACACATCAAGGTTATTGGGTATAGTAGACTCGTTTACTACTAGACGATTGCATTATTTTCTTACCTGGCATTGGCATTTTGTACAAGCATGGTACTTTAGGTTGAGCAGTATGAACTAAGGGCGCCAGATAGGGCTGTGATCTCTCTGGATCCATCAAGCGCTTGATAAGGCCATCCGAATCACCAGCGTCTCGTCGCCTTGGGCTGGCGATCGATGCTCCGTCTGAGTACACTTGTAATAAAATCATTCGTTCAAATGACTTCAAATGTTTTAGACGTCTCTATATGATGACTTTTGAAAGCCTTGTTGCGCAAGCACAGTCTTGATGCACGTACGCACACACACAAAATGGTACACACACCTGATGTACTTGGACCACCGGGAGTGGGTAAAAGTTCTGGCAGAAAATAGTCTGAGACCTGAAAGGTGGAACATAAAAGTAAAAATATGAGATTGTCTCCAGCCTTCTGAAGAATGGCGGCTGGAAAAGCCCTAAACGGTAATAATTGCTTTATGATGGCATTTGTTCCACTCAAACGTTGCTGGTGTGAGGATGCCGTTCCCCCACACACACGCCTCCTCAGATAGAGGCCACCTTAAGTCGTTTAGAGCGGCGGCCATGCGAGGACCTGAAGGTCCCGTAACCGAGTTAAAGAGTTGATCATCTTACCTGTGTCAGGCCCTTGCCTCCAGCCGACCGCCACTGCTCCGGTATGATGTAGTTGTCCAACGTGTGAGCACACTGCGGGGGGGAGGGAAGAGAGGAGGGGGATGGGGGGCGTTGAAAATGTGTTAATCACCGCAATGGCTGATTAATCACGGTTTGACTTTCTGAAAACATTTCCAGTCAATTTGAGGCAGTTGGACTTGGGCTGTCATTGTCAATACATTGAAAAGAGCAAGGGGAAAAAAAGGATCCATCAATCTTTTGTATGGCAGCTGAAAGAAAGGGTAATTTGTCATCGACACAGTGTCGCCCACAACAAAGCGGGGAAAGTGAGAGAGGAAAGTAAACTGGAGTGTAGAATACGGGTGTTGCGAAGCGGAGGTTGTTAAGGAGACTGACAGCAGAAAAAGTGTTGCAGGCATAATGTCATGGTTACAGAGGAGAAAATAGATTCAAGACACCAGAGAGCCCCATTAGAGGTTAAAGAAGGTAGGCAGGCAGTTCTGTTTGGCGTGGTTTGCTGGACTGCTGTCTCAAAGCCAAGGGTCCCAATTTAGCAATTTCTCGCACATCTAGTCTCTGCACATGTTATTATTTCATAGTCTGTGTGTGCCATAGCTTATAGGAATACAATGTGACACCTGGAAACGGAAAACAAGCAATTTCTGTGTAAATGATCGATTTAATATAATGTTTAGAGCATACATCACGCGCCCACACACACTTTTTAATATTAACTCTTTTAATATTTTAAATTATACTTTTGTTTTATTGTGTAGGGAGGAAGAAGAAGAAGAGAGGGTGATCTGAAATGTATTATGCAAAGCATAATTCTATCATCACTGTCATTGTTCTGCTTTAGGATGATTTATGACTTAAATATTTACCCATAATGATAACTTCCCACCAAAACATTTGCTCACACTTGTTGTTGTAATGTTATAGCAGCCTACCCGCCTATCTAGTGGACTGTACCAACTGGTAGGCTATCCATCATACATCTCGGTGGACACTCCCGCTTGTGATGTCACTAGAGGGTAGGTATTAAGATTAATTCATCATTAACTAAAGGCTAATAAACTCCTTATGACAGAACATTATTATAATAAAGTGCTACCCAACATTTTTATAGGAAAAATAACAAACGCTCTAAAATATATATATATTTTTTTTAAGTAGAGCTACTGAAATTTTTTATGATGTATGATCCCCTAGAGGGGAGAGGGACTTATCTGGGCACCCAGTGGGATCCATCCTGGTACCCTTCTTTATTGTCACGCTCATCTCAAATGATCAGCTGGAAATATTCAACAGGCATATATGGTACCTCATTTATTTGATGTTTACCGCAGTGGGGCGTTAAGCACAGACAGGGTCGATGCAAGAAGAAATTGGTTCCAGTATAGCAGGAAATGAGCGCTGGCGTCGAGAAGTGCCGACAGCGCTGATAAAACAAAATGTGTGTGACTGCATATACTTGACTTGATATCCCTAAATTATATATTTGCACTTACATCCCCACAAAGGGACGTAAAGAGTTGAAGAGTGGAAGTTAGGCAGGAAGATGAATTCAAAGGATATTGGCTCGGGGGGGTGGGGGAGCAAACAGAGTAATAAGTGATCTGCATAATGACTTGCTTGTTTTCCCTCGTTTCATTAAGGTTCAAGCCTCAAACGTTAGCAAAACATTCAACTTTTTTTTTGCTTGTAGTGCAATAAATAAACTAATCTACAGTTTTAATTAAATATGAAATCAAATATTCATAGAAGGCCAGACTTCTGGTTTTAATTCAGTGATACATTACTAATTCATATATATACGGATTGATTGGGTCACTGAGTGCGTTGAAACAATGTATCCCTATATGAAGTATTTACCTGTGATCCTCCACAGACGGGGCATCCTGTGAAAAGCAACTGCCGGGCGGTGCACCGCCCTGCACTGTCCACAGAGGGCGCCCTTTCACTGCCCCAGGAATGAGAGTGTGAGACTGAGGCCCGAGGCTGAGCCCTAGCCCACAGGAGAGAGAGTTCTGCTGGGCTGTCCATTGGCCCTTGTCCCGGACCAACGACCCCACCGCCCCTTCTGTCCCTGCCCGTCGCCAGGGGCCCACCCTGGGCTTGGGTGTCCCGCAGGGTCAGGCCCTGGAGCAGGCTCCTCGGGGTGTCGTAGCATGGCCTAAGCAGCCCGGGGACCTGGTACTCATCGGCCAGCCTGGCGAAAGCACCGGAATCGGCCGTGGAAGGACGGGAGACGGGCGGGGGAGGCAGTGAAGACGGGGGGAGGAGAGCATGGAGAGGAGAGGTGGGGCGTGAGGAGGCGAAAGGGAAGCTGGCCAGGGAGCCAAAGTCCTCGCCCCCGCCCTGGCTGGCCGTGTCCAGGCTGCCGGTGTAGGAGGAGGAGCTTCCGGAAGACTGGCTGCAGGACGCGATCCCAATGCCGCTGTCCAGAGAGTTCTGGCGCCCGCTGTCGTGAAGGCCGTGAGCGGCTACCTGATTGGACGACGGGCAGATCGCAGCGCCTGCGATGGCGGCGTTGTAGAGCACGCCATCTGAGCCGGTCAACAAGGCCTTCAACGTGGAGGAACTGGACATCGTCTCGTTGGAGAGGCGGGACCGAGTCGTCGTGGGCTCCGCCCATACCAGAAGTCGGCTTCCAAAGCTCGAGTCTGATTGGCTGGACGAGGAGCTGGATATGCTGCTGTGGTCGTCCCCGGCAACAGTGCTGCAACTATAGGTCGAGGCTGTTGGAAAGCCATAAAGGTGACGCTTTAGATTATTGATCCAGTGCTTAAAAGGGTTGATTTCTAAAATGCTCAGATGATATGATATATAACACAGCATCATACCCATCAAAGTCTATGCGTTTATTGTAAAGTGTCCCTTAGGTAAGGTAAGATAAAATAAGATTAACTTTATTAATCCCGTGTCGGTAGCCGATAGTGTCGGCTGGCCCAGCAGTAGTAAAGGAAAACTAGATGAAAAGCTTTGAATGGCACATCCATAATTATCATTATAAATATGGCCTCTGTTTATAGGAGGCATGTGCGGTGCTGCCTTCTGGGCGTGAGTTACCAGTGCTGCAGGGCCGGCTGCAGTGGGACAGCAGGCTGAGTCTCTTCTCCAGCTCCAATGCCTCCAGATTAATCCGCTCCTCTGATGAGGAGGGGGTTGGATCCCCTATAGGAAAGACACGCACCCACACACACAGACACACACGCGCACACGCACACACAAAAACAAGGAGCAATTGGTTTTGGATACCAGTTAATCTTGTGAATAAAGCCAGAACATCAGTGTGAACCACTCTTACATGCTGAATGCTAACTAGACACACACACACTTCCCACAAGCACAAGCACAAACACACACACCCACACCCACACACATACCAACATCTGCTTGCACACACCCACACCAACCACACACACACACTTACACACTTACATACATACATGCACACACGCACGGCGTACATACACGCGCGCACACACACCAACCACACACACACACACACACACACACACACACACACACACACACACATACAGAGTGAAATACACACCCACACACACACACACACACACACACACACACACACACACACACACACATACAGGGTGAACTGAAGTGAGAGCAGTGAAATACTTTCTAGCGCAGTACTTATGGTGAGCTAGAGCTGGGTATTGTTGCTGCTTTCTGCTGTCTCCTGTTGGTCTGTTTGCTATGAGGCGGTAAGTTGATGTTGCTAAACCACTAAGCTCCAGGTAAACTCTCTTCCACATTAATTTCCCCCAGTAGTTCATTAACTCCTCTGCATAACAGCGGCGCTTACCTAGCTAAAATACATTTTAATTATGTTGCATCTTACCGAGGCTTAAACACAGAGACTGGGGATTATGTATCTCTTGTATCATCGTACTGGATAGCACACAATACACTGAATAATCATTTTGATATAACTATACAGAATGATGCACGTATCTCACTTGTCTCTACACATTCGAAGAAAGTTTTGATTTAAACATCGTCAGTAAGTTAAAGTAAGCTACTTTTTGGAATTTCCATAGCCTATTTTGGAAGGATTTTGACTTTTACATGACCTCAATAAAACATAGTTTACGTACAATGAATCTTGATTCTTTCAGTCTTAAAGGACTGCTTGGTGCTTCTGAAATGTAATGGGATTACATTTAAACGGCACCTATCATTCTTCACTGTGACTGTAACAAATATTGAATAATTTAAGTTCTAGTTTAATGAATTCTGGGTTCAGGCCCTGCTCTCCAAGGGTGGATATTGAAAATGAATCATTAATATATATAAATATGTATATTCTAGTTACCTTAAGATCTCACAGCTTTGTTTATTCACGTATTAATATAAGGCTGAGAGAGGAAAAACTACAGTTTGTATTTACTAAACTACATATTCAACAATGCATCGTGGCTGACATCACACATCACTAACATTAAGGGGGACAGTGAATGGCTTACCGGCCCTCACATGACAGGACGCGGACATAAAAGTCGCCTGCAAACCAGAAAATTGGTTGCAGAGAATTCGATTTACCCCGCGACCCTGACCAGCAATAAGCTCTCAAAGAAGATGTATGGATTTATGGAATTCTATTTAATAGAGATCCCTTCAATGACTGGATTTATCTCCAGATGAGTCAATACTGTTAAATAAATAAGTTGCGTTACTGATTTAAAAGTGGATCTCATATGGTGCCAATGTAATGTATGTAATATATACAGCAATCCCGTGGAACAGGGCTAGAGAGGGGGAACTGAATTGCCAAATGTGATTGGTCCATCCTATCAGTGTAGGGCTATTGGAGGTTATCAATCCTAGACATGTGTGTGCGTGTGTGTGTGTGTGTGTGTGTGTGTGTGTGTGTGTGTGTGTGTGTATGTATGTGTGTGTGTGTGTGTGTGTGTGTGTGCATGTGTGTGTGTGTGTGTGTGTGTGTGTTTGTCTGTGTGTCTGTGTTCATGATCTCATTTCAACACTCCCAAGCCTATATAACATCGTCTCTGAAGGGGGAACCAGCCTCTAGGGTTAGCAGCAAAGTGCTGAAGATACAACATACACACACACACACACACACAAGCGCACACACAAATGTAGCCCGCACATACACGCATGCTCGCGCATACACATACACGCAGACACGCTCTCACACACGCACGCACACACTAAAACACACACACGGTGACCCTCACACCTGAACCTCATTTAAACACTGACCCATGTGACGCTCTCTCTAGACCAGAGGCACGTGGTGGCTAAAAGGTCCGTAATAAACAGCCAATAAAACCCTGGGAGTAAAGGTCATAATGTCAGAGGGCTGATGGGTGATGACGGATTTCAACACACATTCCACATTAAAACCTAGCAACGCAAAACATTTTGTCTGCCTGTGAGCAGACAAGCGTCGAAAGAATAAACAGTATATGTATTCTTTCGACATAA
>OOFG01084089.1:0-10822 GCA_900323295.1 Molva molva
GAGAGACAGAGAGACAGAGAGAGAGAGAGAGACAGAGAGACAGAGAGACAGAGAGAGAGACAGAGAGACAGAGAGACAGAGAGAGAGAGAGCGACAGAGAGAGAGAGACAGAGAGACAGAGAGACAGAGAGAGACAGAGAGAGAGAGACAGAGAGACAGAGAGACAGAGAGAGACAGAGAGAGAGAGAGAGAGAGAGAGAGAGAGAGAGAGAGAGAGAGAGAGAGAGAGAGAGAGAGAGAGAGAGAGAGAGAGAGAGAGAGAGAGACAGAGAGAGAGAGCCTGGGATTAGACACTTGGAAGCCATGATGGCAAATCGCCTGTTCTGACTCACGTTCACCAATCACAGTGCTGGGCAGTTTTCCCAACCTTGGGGGCGGGACCCCACTTGGGGTCCGATGAGCATATGGATGTGCGGGAGATTGATGGCTAATGAACTATTAAGATTGAACACTACATTTTTAACATTAGTTTTATACAAAGAGACGAATGAGTAGTAGCCACACGCAAGCTACTAGTGAAAATAACTACCTCACTGGGACACTGATTTTATGGGCAGATAGGATTTTTGCAGGGTTTGCAAGTATTTTCTGATCTAGAAATTGGGTGGTGGATTAAAAAAGGTGGTGTCCCACCTGGATCTGTGCTCGGTTCCCTGCCGTGATGTTGGAGATGGTCCAGCAGGCCTCCTTCTTGATGGACTCCTTGGTGCTGCTGAGGAGATGGAGCAGGGACTGAAGCGCTGAACAGTTCAAGATCACCTGCATAACGCAAAACGATAAGCACACACCCCCACACACACACACACACCGTGAAATACTCGGTTTGAGAACCCTGGATTTGAACAATGACTTTGCAGGAAAGTGATGGAGATACTGGTTTCCATGGTTTCAGGGAAACGGTGGCTAAAAAGTGAGAAGTTGTGGTGCTACTTGCTAGTTGTTTAAGTAGAAAACCGGTGCAATATATGAGTGCATTGCTGACGCACACAGGAAAACCATCCCATATGTTAAAAAACCTTCTTGAGTCTAGCCTTTCATAAAGACAATTTATGGAAAATGTCTCACTTTCTATTTTTCTCAAAAAATGTGATATGTTAATGTATTCAATGCTGACACACCACTTGACAGCAAAGTTTGCCCTATGGTGTCTGTGCCTATCAGGAAGGGATTAGGTGTCACCTACCTGTGTCTGTAGGTCATCTCCCGTGACTATATTCCCTACAGCGCGTAAGGCAGGAGACACCACCTTGTTGTCTGAGTGTCTACAAACACAAAAAAATGTCAGTTCCTGACTAGTTCATAATTTAGCTATAAGTTGCTTCTAACAACAAACTGGGCCAGAGGATGTCAGATTATTAAACAATGTGTGTGTGATTCCTTACAGCAGTAACTCCACCAGCCTACGACAGACCCCAGAGTCGATGACAGCCTGGATCTTGTCGTTGGGTCCGTCGGACAGGTAGGAGAGCGCCCAGCACGCGTCAGCCAGGATGTCCGTGTCGTTGACGAACAGCAGCCAGGACAGCACACTGAGACACGGCGACACCTAGAAGAGGGAGGTCAGGGGGTGGACCTTTCTGTTTGTCATTTTGCTGATGATGTGTTTGAACCTATTATGGTATGTATTATGGTTTACTGTAGGGGCGTAGGCTTTATGAAAAGATACATCTCCATTTTAGTGGATGAGGAAAACGCGTTCAGTGAAGGTAAAGCTAATGTCCCAATGAAATTGTCTCCAAAAATGGATTGATTGATTATCCCTCAGAAGTTGGTGTTCAGCCTCATTCAGTAGCATGGGAGAAGGTCACGCCACCAAACAGCCAGAAGGGGGCAGTGGCGGGGCACAATTTTTAACTTCAGCAACGTGATGGGGTATGAAGGTAACCATGGTAATGGTTACCTTGCTGAAGTCCGGTGGCGGATTCTTCCCTCGACACAGGTTCGAGAGGGCCCACACGGCGTTCCGCATCATCGTCAGGCGGTTCTGTTTTGCCAACAACCTGGGAGATGATTACGTTTAGTAAGAATAAAGCTGAATTACATTAAAACTTGCAACTTTAAACAAACAAAACAAACAAAAAAACATAGGACGAAGAAAAAGAAGAAAACAAACAAAGAAACACATTTTCAGGAGCGTGAAAGGACAACAGAGAGGAACAGACACAGAGCTGCTGCTACGTACTGCACCAGGGAGGGCAGGATGTTGCAGTCCACCACGTAGTCCCGGCACTCAGTACTGTCTCCTGCTATGTTCCCCAAGGCCCACACGGCCTGGGGAGAGAGAAACCCACCGGGCTCAACAAGACTCCAGACAGACAGGTCACTGACACGTCATCGTATAGCCTAAGAAATGCATGCTCACTCTGCATTATGTCACTTTTTTGTTTTGACTGCAGCTATCATTTTGTACCTATTTGTAGCTATCAATTATTCATTGAAATGAGTGTCCAAAAAATAAGTCATCCCCCCCACAACTTAATCAACAAAGATATGTTTCCTTTGTTACAGTTACAGTTTCAGTAAATGTATCTACTCCGTTACGTAGTCGGGTACGAGGTTTATGGACCGCTCCGTACCTGCTCCTGGACATCTTCAAAGTCTGAGGTGAGCATCTCTATGAAGATGGGCACGGCACCCGCCTGGATGACCACCCTGGTCTGGTGGGACGTCCCCGACGCGATGTTGGTGAGCACCCATGCAGCCTCAAACTAGCAACCATAGCAAATACACACCCAACACATGAACAACAACAGACCGTAACAACAATTCTGCGTCCTTATCCTTGTTGAATGTAATTGTACTGTTTGGATATTCAAGCAGACACTTCCAAAGCGTCTCACAGTGAATTCAGATACATCATTAGGATCTGGTTGGGGCTTACAAGTACACCACGGACATTGGGGATCTGTGGGTTCATTGGGGGTCGAACACCCTTACCACTACACTAGCCTGCCCCACGAATCCCTCAATAGCTGAAGCCACAGTACCTGCAACGTGCAGTTTTCCCTTCTCTTCAGGAACTCCACGAAGCGATCCACCACCCCAGGAGTGGCGATGACCTCGTCGATCGGCGGGTTGGGTTCTGCGGGGAACAATGTCGAGAGTGAGCCATGCAGACCACACTACATAAATAACTCGGATTGACGCATCAGGTGCACAGTGTCTGTCAGAAAGAATAAAAGGTGATATCTGCATCTGCTGAGATATGAAAATGTTAGCCTTGTTTGTACCTTTAGATAGGAGCTTCCGGAAGCGCTGAGTGCCAATGAGCTGCTGCTCTGGAGCACTGGAAAAGATCATCTGTGTCATGTCCTCCGATATCGCCCCCCCCTTCAGGACGCAGAGAGACACGCGGTCACAATCAGTCGCAGCAGAAGAGAACATAGACGAGGATGATTCCCCTCCAAGTCATTTTTTATTTTTCTAGATGCTAGTTCAACTGTGCATGTGTAACAAACTCAGTATACAAGCACAAGCGATAACAGTGCTATTCGTATCTTATTAAAGCTGAGAAGGAGTGCAATGAGTGTACAGTAGACTTGACAACGGTCATCTGTTCTGCATCGTATTCCATGACCACAAGGTATTGTTGCTTGTTGTGATATAGGTGAAGCTGATTTCACCCTACCGTGAGGGCGTCCATGTTGTTGGCCTGGGACTCCAGATAGCCACTGTCCGCCATCCCATCATCCTCCAGTGCTCCATCCTCCTCCACTGTTGCAACGTTTCGCCTCTTGAAAAGCTGGCAACGTAGAGTATAAACATGATTTCAATTTCCCACACAATATGCCACAGTAATGCCAATGGCATTAGATAGATCGAAGTTAACTTCCTCTGATGACGTGCTTCTGCACAAATGAGTCCAAGATATCAACAACGAAACCCACCATAGGAAGAAAAGAAAAAGCAGAGGAGCACCTTTAATATTAAATGTCCATGTCGGAAATACTGAAGTTCATACACACCTGTTCATCTTTCTTCTGTTTGCGCAACTGTAGTCCTTCCTCCTCCCGCCTCCTCCTCATCTCGTCTGAATTGAGCGCCTTGTTTTTGTAGCTCTTGAGCCGCGCATTGTCTTTACTTTGACTCATCGTGTATCCTGGAGAGATATGTAGACATGTGGTTGGACCTGGATGAAAATACCTGATCTATGATTGGATCGTTTAAAAGCATGCATGGAAAGTAAAATGTCAACACTGTCATGACATTGCTATCTCGGCTAAAGCAAAACGTTATATTGGGTTACGCAGCCAACTTTAGCCTGTTGGTGTGTTCTGTGTTGCAGTATACATCATGGTCATGTAGTGTATAGGTATAGTATAGGCTACTATGTATAGGTATTGTCGTTTGGCTTGCCCTGGTTCACAATCCATGGTGTAAATATGATATCCATAACACATGATAACATCGTGGTTTGCCATTTGTTTGTGTTGGGTTTTCAGCTAGCCAGGTAACAGAACACTAACACGTTCTTACGAGGTTATTAATGGTTAATGGGGAGCTGTCATAACAGTCCCCATTAACATATATATAACATATAATAACAGAGACTAGCTAGCATGCTAATGTTAGCCAACTAGGGCTAAGTCCCTTAGCTCCGAAATAAGCCGTTAGTCTTAGCCGAAACGACAACGTGAAGATATGCAGCGTTCTGCCGCTGTCAATCGGAAGTCGGGGGCTATACGGTACATTGTTCTAGCGATCAATGTCTACGAATCATTATTATATAACGTTAATTTAACTGACCTGAGAAAGTGGACTCTAATCCGCAAGGCCACCCTTTCTACGCCGGTACAGGACTGCGCATGCGTGAGCTACGCAGCTCCTCTTGGGCCACTCGCCCCCCACTATGTGTCAGACATTCCTCAGTTTCTAAGTCAGAGTTGCCCCTTTAGATAATTTATGTCCTCAACGTTATGTAGTTTAATGGTAAAACATTCAATTCAAATAGAAGGAATTAGAGTGGAATGTGGAACTGAGACAATGCCAAGGTAGTTATATTTCAGTGCATTATGATTTGAATACGTTTGCCAAGAATTGGCTCGAGGGTATTTTTTGTTCAGAAGCAATTTTGGATGTCATAAGTCATTAGATATAAATATCTCCTCTCAATGAGTCCAATGACCGATGGACCATTTGGGACAAAGTTTATAAATGATGAGTGTAGCAAGGTCCTTTGCTACACGCCACCTAGGTGGCTGCCACACTCCACATAGGGGACTTCTATTGGGCTCCTCCAGACAAGGAAGCAGGGTGGTGGTGTTGAAAGACTGCTTTATTGTAAAGGTTTGTTGAAAATGATACATGGCCTGGTGTTCCATGTTGCCGTGCAGGAGATCGCTGGTCTAACCTGTGCACACTGATTACTCAATGTGCAGCCTCACCCAGCCGCAGAGTCCAATCAGACTCGGCCAGGTGAGGCTGCTTAAACCAGCCATCATCCACAAACACTCCCACAGACTGATAGACCAATTGGGACAAAGTTTATAAGCGATGAGTTTGTTATGAAAGGAGCTGTATCCTCTATCATTGACACGGGTCATTGACAGCAGGTTGTGTAAGTTGTTTTAACAGAGTATGTTTGGATAGTATATAAGGGATCATATAGATAGATGCCAACAAATTATGTGACACTGTGTGTGGAAGGTGGGGAGTTAACCCTTTCATAAGAAGGCATAGGCTATGTTATATCATGTTACAAAATGGCCATAAAATCTGCAACTTACACAACCAGTTGTCAGTATGAAATCTCCCTTTGCAGCAGACCAGCAGTCCGATTGTTATTTGTTGCTAAAGAGGAAAGTTCCGGTCAAGGTTTGTCAAAATATCAACACTTTTGTTTAGTAAGTATATGTGATTATCATATACTTACTTTACTATTGCAGTTTAAATGCTCATAGAAAAGCTGCTTTAATTGATTTTATCATCAACATATGTGAGCGCATGTCAATCATATATCAATCAATATATATCCATATCTTTGCTTTATTTTGATAATATAATGCGGTTGCCGTAATTCCCTGACACTTATCTGCTTCCTTTGTAGTCATCAATAATGGGAGAACACCACGTTTCCCTTGTGATTGCAATTGTGTCGTCCATTCTTCTCTTTGTCGTCACTCTGGTGTTTAATGGTCTGGCGGGACCTGGAATATGTACGTTGACCGGTCTTTGATTGCTTGAAGGATCTGTATATGGCATACATTTACTAGGACTCATAATATCCTCTATTGCATGATGAAGTCCCTTTCTGTAAAAAAAACAGATCCATTTTTGGGGACAACGGCCAACATATCAGGTGAATATGATACAGAGATTACACCTGCGGGCTGGACCTTTGCAATCTGGTCTGTTATCTACATGACGATCTGGCTGATCGTCATGTTCATCTACATCCTCTCCGGCTGCTGTAGGAAGTAAGATCCGTTGAGATTCATAATTGCTTATAAAGCTTTCCAATGATATGTTTATACAAAACTGCATCATAAGCCTTGTATTTATGTATCTACACATTTAGTGTATTTTGTGTAGCAGATTTTGTGTAGTGGGCATCCTTGCCCAAGAACCCATGCATGCTGTAAATCACTTTGGATTAAAGTATCTGCTAAATGACGAATGCTTCATAGTAATAATAAGGTAGCTGTTTTCGGTGCAGAAACATGTAAAGTAATGTCCTGTTGACCCCTGTGTTTGTCAGGAATGCCTATGGCTATGTTTACTGCAGTCCTCCTGTCCTTTCACACGGCTTCTTCATGGCATGGTGCCTGAACATGTGCTTCAACTCTGGATGGCTGTTTCTATGGGATAGAAAGTAAGGAATAGCTGCTATTTGAGTGGTGAATGGGGTTCTTCTCATGCTGATGAATGTATTGTAATTACATTTCCATAACAATACATTGATATCTATTTAAATAATATAAAAAATAAACCTGGTCAGAGTTCTCATACAGTGATTCTGCTATTACTTTAATGTAGACATTAAACACAGATATTAATTATAATAACTTTATTTTCATGCATGTTCCACTTTTTTCCCAATTCACCAGGATGATGATTGTTGCCGCTGTGTTCCTTCTCCTGATTGCACAAACTACATAATGATATCCTTCGCTTGCTGCGGCCTCCATGTATATGTGCGTGGCTCAGCAAATATCACAGAGTCTGTGGCTGCACCATGTGTGTGTGAGTAAACCAAAATTCTCAGTGCGTTCAGTCTATGGCAACAACCACATTGACTGACTTTGCCTTTTCTATTACATTACATTTATTTAGCTGAAGCTTTTGTCCAAAGCGACTTACAATAAGTGCCTTCAACAATGAAGATACAAACAAATAAGTGCAAGAATCATGCGAGTACAAAGAAATTATCAAATAAGCAAACTGCTTTGAGAGCTACATTATAGAATGCTACCTTTATGCTTGTTGTCTCCACTCCTCTACTGACAGGTTCAGAATTGCTTGGCCTTGTACGCAACATGGACAACGATTGCCACTCTTGTTAATCTGACTATTGTGCTCGACTATGATGCAAAGATGCTTCCAGAGGATGCCGCCACAGTCACACTCTCCGTGTTGACGTTTGTGTTGTTTGCCTGGTAAGTATGACGACTGAGTGAAAGACGAGAAGAGTTGCCCTGATTGGTCAAAAATGAGCCGGGAGCTGTCCCAAAACAGATATTCTAACAGGATTTCATCCACTAATAGCTGACGAATGGCTATGCTATTTCTAACAAATTACTCCAACAGCATCTTTAAGAAGTAAAACAAGTTAAAGAAAAATGTTCTGCAGCCACTATGGCATAGAAGTTTTATAGAAGACATTCTTAAGTGACATGGATGTGTTATTTTATTAAGGTGTGTTTTAGAAAACTCTGTCCTTGAAAAGCATGTGCGGTACATCATCACCGTATATCCAGTTGTCATCTGGGCTCTCTCTGGGAACGTGTCGAGCAACTTTGACGCTGCAGCACCCAGTCAAAGTGGCGTCTTCCTGGGTAAGAGTAACTCCGCGGCACTCGGGGTGGCAAATCCATTATTTCCCTGATGTTTTGTTTAGTTTGGTTCTCTATAGGTGTGCTCCTAGCTCTGTCCTGCATCCTATTGGCTGTGAAGCTTTGTTTGGTTCTCTATAGGTGTGCTCCTAGCTCTGTCCTGCGTCCTATTGGCTGTGAAGCTTTGTTTGGTTCTCTGTAGGTGTGCTCCTAGCTCTGTCCTGCGGGCTGTTTGCTGTGAAGCTTGGCTTGGTGATTTGGAGGCACGTCAAGCAGCCCCTGTATCAAGACGTGAAGGCAGAGGACATGGAGCCCATGGAGATTGCTCAACGACAGAAAAAGATTTTTAAATAAAGATTATTGTTGCAGACATCCCACGTTACTCTGAAAATTAGACGAAACATCCGAATGAGTGATATATTTTGTATACTTTTGTATTTATAATGAGTTATGTTTTCACAATTGTTTTTTGCGTTGATGATTGCGTGTTTGGTTGAAACAAACTACTATTTGTGCTTTAGCACATTTTGATGAACAAATAATATAAATAATGTGAAGTTGTAAATGTTGTTGAATGATTTTTTGTTATGTGGAAATAAAACAATAACATCCTATTTGGCTTTTCATTGACAGAAGAGCAAAACACCATGATTTGTAGCACAATGGGATTTATCAGTCAATATTTAATATTGATTATATATTTTGGAGATATGCCTGAATGTACTGTTTATAGGGGGGGAAAAATAAATAGAAAAGTAGTAATAATCGTATTAATGAATGTTAGCTGGATAATAACATTAATTATTTAATTTATTAGCCATGCATATTATATGGTTATTTATTTGTTGTTGAAAGATGAATAGAAAGGGACTCCTGGCATCCCCTGACATAAAGTTATAAATAGACAAACAATCTTTTTCTGTATACTTGCAGAAAGAGTTACATTTGCATCTGAGACCATATATCCAATACACATTGATCATATAACAAGTTATCTTTTAAGAGCAGGGGTCACCACATAATGGATCTGCCCCCTGAATCATAAGCTGTGGTCATGACTTTGCTAATCAGTTAGACTTTAGTGTTGGCCTTAAAAACCCAACGTCAACCTCACACCTGAACCAGCACTGGTGACATCTTTAAGAAGCATAATTACTAAATTATTATTTATTATTGAACACATAGGCCTACAATAGAGTAGAGCAAAGCTTTACCACACCAATATAAGGAGAACATCCCAAGTTGTTTTAAACACAACAATGTACTTCAATGTAAGCCTACTGCAACCAATAAATACCAAAGATGAGTTCAAGTCTGAAAGTCATACCTTCAATGTCATTGACAACTTTAGTAGCAAAGGCATCAAATTGTGTCCTTTATAGGCCTACAACCTTTCGTGTCAAATATCTATCAGTCATTTGTTGACAGGCAAATAATGTCAGCCATGGTCACACATAGGTGAAGGAAACTGTTTCCTTTGTATTTCTTTCATAAATATTGAACCTTAAGATGAATGTATGAGCTGATAACAGCGCCACGTGACTAGTCAGGTGGCCATAAACATGGCTCTTACACAAGCGGTGTTCTATATAATTACCTGAGCCCTGTGTTACATGTACACTGTCTGTTTTGCGCTGTATGTTGATGACTAACTTAGGGAGGAGAAAGAAAGGTAAAGCTAATATGTATCTTTGAGCTACTTGTGTTTTAACTGTCAGATGTGTTAAGGGAAACGTGCCTTTATAAATTTTTTTTGTATTTTTTGTCACAAGGGTTAGGGTATATACAACGATTACTGTTTGGATTTACATTTTGAAAAATGGGCGACTGGTAGGATATTCAGCTCTATTTGGAGTTCACTTGGTTTCTTTGTGTTACAGTTGACCACAATGGGAGAACACTGTCGCGGACGTCTGGCGTGCATTCTGGCGTCCATTCTCTTCTTCATCATCAGCTTGATCTTCAATGGATTGGCTGTAGTTGGAATATGTTCGTTTTCTTACTATAATTGTCCTTTCATACTATGCAGTGCAATACTCATTAATATTTGCGGAAAAAAATAGTATTGTTTGTCTTACATATTTGCTCTTTGTTTTTTCTCTGGATTTCCCCTGTGTAGCCCCCTTTACAACCACCACGGCCAATGTGTCTGCAATATTTGACACGCAGATTACACCCATAGGATGGACTTTTAATATCTGGGCCCTCATCTACATCTTTCTGATAGGGATGAATGTCTACATCGTCGCTGGCCTTTGCAGAACGTAAGGGCTTGCTTTTGTGTTAAAACAAACAACTACAAACAAATTGTCTAAGAAAGGGCAACACGTCATAGGTAGAATATCATATGCAACCTATTTAGACTATGGAAGGTTGGTTTTAACTGAACACTAGATGAGATTTCTTTCATGAATGGCCCCATTGTGGTCATTTCACTTATTCCAGGTTGTAAGCAGGTTGAAAGGTTAACTCTATACCTGTTTTTTGGTTTCTAGGAACAGCTATGGGTATGTTTACTGCAGCCCCCCAGTGCTGCCCTATGGCTTCTTCATCAGCTGGTGCATCAACATGGGCTTCAACATTGGATGGCTCATTCTTTGGGACCAAGGGTGAAAACACTTCAAGCTTTCAAATGTTTTCAATCGGTGTTATCATTGCGTTATATTTACAAATACATAGATAGAGAGAGAGAGAGAGACAGAGACAGAGAGAGAGAAAGAGAGAGAGAAGAGATCGACAGAGAGACAGAGAGAGATAGAAAGATAGACAGACAGACAGACAGACAGACAGATAGATAGATAGATAGATAGATAGATAGATAGATAGATAGA
>OOFG01084092.1:0-25000 GCA_900323295.1 Molva molva
TCTACACAATTCTCGTCACCTTCCTCACCGAAAGGTGACGAGTTTGCACCCCTGCATATGGAGTGTATATGGATGTATGGTAATCCTGCTGTAGTACCATCACCTCCAGGAAATATATCAGGGGTGTAACAGGGATACATCTCAAAACAAACTCTAAACTCCCATGACTAAATGTGCTTTCATAGTCTGCGTTTTACATATGATGTCAAAGATCTGTGTTTTGTTTCTTCATTACTCAATAACACACAAAAGTGTGTCAATGGCAATACTGGAATATAATACTATTCCAATACAATAATGGAAAAAACTCCATGCTTATGAATACCAGTCACATTTCAAATCTCATTCTGCATTCTGATGCCACAGCACGTCAAAAAACTGTGCAGCGAAGACTCACTCTCCCTATGTCCCCAGGAACTCATCCGTCTTGTAGATTTTGAGAAGTTGTCCTCAAATCATCTTTCAAACTCATTTTGCAAATCCCAAGTGCCCAACATCAGATGTCACTGCAGACTGCATAAAATGTAAAGTAGACATCTACACACCAGTGTAAGGATGTCCTAGTAGCAAACGAATATATCTTTTTTATATATATTTTAAGTTGTCTTAAGTCTGTTGAGATGTCTCATAAGGAAATGCTTTGATATTTTAAATATTGAAATAATTGAATGTCATAATAGGAAACTTTAACACATTACATTGTCTTTAAAAGTTATACATACTTTGTAAATGTCAAGTTAGATTGAGGGGGTGAAAAATGCCCTGTAATTTGTAGCATTTCATGTTTAATTGACATCAAATTAAAAAAGGTAAACAGCTAAATTGTTATGACCTAACATTGTTTTCCTTCGCGTTTGTACACATTACCAAATTGAGTGCCATGACAAGAAAAGTACATAAAAGGCATATAAAAATGTAAAATATATGCATGTACACTCATCTCACCAATATTGATCCTGCCTCCATTGAGGCCTCTCATAGCAATATTGAAACCTTGACCTTCCATGCCAAGCCGATTGGCCACTGGAACGGCACAATCTTCAAATATCACGGCTCTGGTTGGCTGGGAGTTCCACCCCATCTTCAACACAGATGTAACACAGATGACATTCATTTGATGAAAAGTATAAATTCTAGGTAAAAGCAATGGATTCATACTGCCACCTAGTGGATACCAACACATATAAGCAAAATTGGCAAACAGTTATACTACTGTTCTTATTTTGTGTCTTAAAAAAAAGTCGTCTTAAAATTGCAATTATTATACATACAAATACAAAAAAAAGGATTCACCAACTCTGCATAACAAACCTTTAAAGTGTGTATACAGTACTTCTACACACCTTCATCTCCTTCTTGCCGAAGGTCAGCCCTGGAGTCCCCTTCTCCACCACCAGGCAGGAGATGCCTTTGGGTCCTTTGCCTCCTGTCCGGCACATCACCACATAGACGTCTGTGTCCCCGCCCCCGCTGATGAAGGCCTAGAGATGAGAGAGAGGGGGCGGGGTCAGCCTTTGAGTCCCAGCCCTGATTGACCCTAGTCTCGTAAGCATCTCAGCAAGGCAGAGTTGGAGAGGCAGTGGTACCTTGGAGCCGTTTAGGATGTAGTGGTCACCTTTCAGCTGGGCAGAGGTCGAAAGAGAGGCCGCATCACTGCCACTGCCTAACAAATATATACATAAAAAGATTAACAATAACTACGATCAAGAAAGCACACGTTCTGGAATAAAACCGCTGTAGAAAATCGAATCATTATTGTGTACGGTCTTTAGTAATTAGTTAGATGGTGTAGGACGGTGTTTGTGTGTGAAATCAATCAACTCTGAGTTTCAATGTTGAGGCAGCCCCCCCTGCTGGCAGGAGAGAAGGTCAGCAGCATGATGAACATGTGAATGGCAAGCAGGAGCTCAAGCTCATGAACTTTTTGTTTTGAAACAGATTCCGATTTCGTTTTTTTTGTCTATCCAAACAAAACAGGCATTTACAAATTTCTTTGCATGCTTAGATTAAATACATTAGACAACACACAGTGGAAACTCAATTAGTGGAGTCACACGTTGTGCTTAAACATGTGTGGGTTTCGAGTGCAGTGGAGTCAGTTACGCGTGTCACACATCATCAGACTCACCGGGTTCAGTGAGACAGTAGGAGGCAAACTTCTCCATCAAACACAGATCCGGACAGAACTTCTCCCTTTGCTCCGTGTTTCCGAAGGTGTCGATCATCCAGGCACACATGCTGCGGACCCAAGAGTAACACTGAATATAAGAGAACTTAACTTAATAACATCCGCAGGAAAAACACTCCACACTCTGTCATAGCAAATACACACAGCAAGTAACACTGCCATCAAAGAGTTTGGGATTTTCTTAAAAAATATCTGAATAATAACAACATATCTCCTCTCTGTGAATCACCATGTAAACCACAGAAGAGTTTTAAAAGGGAGGTAACAAGACTCTTAAATAGGGGATGAAATCCAGGCGTTAAGACACCCAGCAATAAACTCAGGAGCTGCGTGGACAGGTCAGCATCGTCACTAGACACAGACCCGTGTTATAAAATAAAGGGAACCTAAGCAATATGCCACACCATTAGAAAACGTACTAATGGTGTATACATCACGCGCTATTCTGACCGGCCCCGTTCAGAAGGCCGGCCCCTTACTTGTGGATGCTGATGTAAGCGGTGGTGCTGACGCAGCCCGTGGACAGCGCCTCGAAGATGACCGACGTGTCCAGGCGAGACAGGCCCGACCCCCCCACGTCGGGCTGGACGTAGATCCCGCCGAAACCCAACTGGGCCGCCCTCCTCATCGTCTCCACCGGGAAGACTTCCTTCATTCAGAGATATCCCAAAACCAAACAAACAAAGACAAGGCAACTCGTTAGGCTCCCCGGTCATTTCATAGGATGATCTTATCGGCTTCCTGAGTAGCTTTATCATGCTAAGCCACCTGCGTGCTAGCACCAGAATGAGACAGCGTGACACCATGTGACCACCATTGAAAGGTCCAGCTGCCTTGCTCTGGCATCGTACCTTTTGGTCCCACTCGGCCATGTGTGGAGCCATTTCGTTGGCGGCGAAGTCGAAGGCCACCTTCTGGAACTCCTTCTGCTCCTCAGTGAGGCCATGTGAGGCTGGAGAGAGATGAAGAATAAATGCACAAATTATGCATTGTGATTCATAGTAGGTTCTAGGCTCCAACACCAATGTCCGCAGTCTACCTGCAAGCAGGGTCGAAAATAAGGCTTAACTTGTCTTTTTTACCTCCTAGAGTGGAAAATCTACCGGCAAAGCTTTTCTTGTAATATGTAACCCTGAATTTGACCTGCCAAATGGTCAAATCTATCTGCCATTGGCTGGTGGCAGGTGTTCATTTTGGACTCTGCCTGTATGCATCCCCTGAGCAGGATTTCCAACCTGTCCATGGAGCGCGTCAACCTTATTCATTTATTCTCCTGTCTGTAAAAGTCTGCAAACCTGTGAATGCTGTGTGACTGCTTTACCTGAGCCGAATCAAACCATTTTATAAGTGTGTGCACAAAGCGGCTTTAGAGATGCACTTCGGGGACACAAAGGACCAATGAGAATCAGGTATAGTATTACATGGAGGTAATGCTACACTTCTTCGATCTACCAACATTATTATATGGCGACTGTTTACTTTTGACCTCACAATTATGTTTTAGAAATACAATGGACAGCAATACAGTGTATTGCATACACTTACCCTTCTGTTTGTATAATGTGATGTGCCCTTTGCCATCGGACCAATCACAAACAGAACCCATGACAATAACATGAATGACATTGCCGGTCGCTGGACTTACGGTCGATGCAGGAAGATATTCCGCGATGGTTTATGTTCCTTATCAATCGATGACTGCTTCCAATGCAAGAGCTGAGTCTTGCTATACTTGATAACGCTCTGGAGGCAGCCATTCTGTGCGAGGTTATGTCACAGCGAGTAATGCTGGGAAATGTAGTTCAAATGTCACCGAGCGAGGTTTGCCGTAGAGAGACAGTTGATTTTACTTTGTAAATTGGTCTTTTTGAAGACGCAATTTATGCAAAAAAGAGTTACTTAAAAAAAAGATACATGTATATATTTTTTTATGTGATTATGTTATCATGTTAAAACCATGCAATCATCTTCAAACAAAACATAAGTATACAATCCGACAAAATAAACAGGACAAAACAAAACTAAATACATAGGGCTACCATATAACTCAACAAATACATTAAATAAAAATGATACATACATGCACATACAATCATACCTTACATATTTCTACTGTTTCTATTGCTTTACTGTTCTTCAGTCAAAGTAACGTTTCAATATAGTGTCTGGTTTCTATTTTGAAGGGTTCTGTGTGGTTTCTTTCTAGCGCATTTGCATTTGTGAATGTAGTATTTACCATTAGCCGCAAGGAATTTAAGAGGATAAGTCTTATCTGCTTGTATGAACCGTTCTCTCACTTAAGAACACTTGAAAAACTTCGCACTTATTGACAGAAAGTTGCTCCTACATAAAAAACATCACATTTATGTGAGACAAAAGGCATGTCGATACAAAGAGGATGACCCAGGACTTGGAGGGATAGGCGACAAAGGTCATTCAGTCGCTTGCGGCTAATTGAATAAAGAGGTTCAAAATGAACAATCAATATCATTCTTATCATAAACGTTTTTTTCTATAAATGAATAGATGAACCAATCAACTGTTTGAATATATGTTATATATCTATCCAAAATAATGTTATACATAAGCCTTCATATAATAAATGACAGATATTCTTAGTTTTGTTATTGTCTTTTTTAATTGGTCGTGGGAAGCTGCGCAATCAAGGTCCTGCCTCACGTCATGTGATTTTGTCACGTGACGATATTTTGGTCCACTCGGGATGAAGCTGTGAATCCACATGGACAATCCTCTCCACGGTATGAATCAGACTTCCCAACGTCTGTACCAAACATCTGCTGAACACTTGTTATCTAAATCACATTGTCGACTGTATATATAAAGCACATTCTTGGGCACTATGTAATGAGAGCGCAATCTCTTAATAGCTAAATTGCACCAATATGAATGTTTTCTGTGTATTCGGGGCTGGCCAATATTTAAGGTTGCCCATATCTATATAGAGTGCTTTGTGGGACGGTAGCCATGTATCGTGTTCAGTGTATAATGTGAATTGAATGACTATATATCATACCTCAAATTAATGTCAACTACAAAATATAGAAGACGACGCTTGATTTGTTCATAGCTAACTATTCAGAAGTGTATAGTAGTCTGTAATAGTCCAACATGGGCCTTTTCAAAACAAACATATAGGCTAGCTACTTGATATGTTGATATTTCGCCATTGTAATTCACAATTTCGCACAATTCTCGCTAACACTAACGTTACAGCGTCATCTTTCCGTCTTCTAGATTAAAATGGCACCGAAGAGAAGCACCAGAGCGAGTACAAGAACCACAGGTGAGTAAACTCTGACCCTCAACCGTACCAAACGAACGCCCTATGGCCGTCTGTCACAGTGGAGTGATAATGACTGCCTCGGCAACAGGTAAAGATGACGTATCTCCCAACGACGACGACAGCCAAGAAGAGGTGGAAGTGAAGAAGCCGGTCCGGGGTAAGAGATCGGCCTCTGATAGGTCGGAGAAAAAAGCAAAGAGCGAACCCCCCAGCATCCCACTCTTCTCTCATTGGCTGATGAAGTCGGAGCCGGAGAGCCGGTTGGAGAATGGAATTGATGTGAAGGTACATGGTTTGTTCCTCCGTGACCTCAACACCTCAGTGATTGGATTACTTCTCATATCGTCTGTGTGCCCGCCGTTTATGTTTTCTGATTTCATCTCAATACAGTTTGGGATTGAAGATTTGAAGGCTCTTCCCAATCAGACTGGATGCTGGGATGGTGTTCGCAATTATCAGGTAGTAGATTTACACATGTAATAATAATGATGTTGACCTAAAACATGCATTCACTCCATGACATCCCTATAGTATGACATATTAATCCTAATCCTAATGTTTGCTAGGAAAATTGTGGTCAGGGGGAGTAAGAGAAATAAGTATATGTTTATGGCTTAGTGTATTAGTGTGTATATATATTCTAGTGTACATGGCTTCTGTTTATGACCTCTAGGCCCGCAACTTCATGAGGGACATGAAAAAGGGGCATCCAGCGTTCTTCTACCACAGTAACTGCAAGGAGCCAGGCATCGCAGGATGCATGGAAGTAAGAGTTTGATCCTCACGACGGGCAGCTCCAGCCGTTCGAAGTAGTCACTGCTTTAACATTGCTTGTGTTGCCTTATCTAGATTGTGAAGGAGGCATATGTGGACCATACTCAGTTTGACAGGAAAGATGTGCACTTCGATGCATCCAGCAAACCTGATAACCCCAAATGGAGCATGGTGTGGTTCATAATTGTTTATTATGCATTTGGCTTTACAACTATGTTAAAAATCCAAATGAATACAATTATTTCCCTTTGTTTTTGTAGGTTGATGTCCAGTATCAACGAATGCTTCAGCGGTTTATTCCTTTGTCTGAGCTCAAGAAATACCATCTGCAGCATAGTGCCAACGGAGGGCCCCTAAAGAACATGGCCCTCTTCACCAGGGCCAGGCTCTCTGTCCAACCGCTGACCAGTGGTACGTCCCAACGCGTCCCCACTCATAAACATGGGTCTGTTCATGTTCACTGGGGATTTTATAAGAGTAAGCCTTTTTCAGGAATTTATGATAATTCTATTCACCAAGTTTCACTCATTGTGTATTTGTTTTTGTTTTTACAGAGGAGTTTCAATTTGTGTTAGACTTGGAGACTAAAGCGCCAATTTGAGAGTTTGGACCAGAACCCAACAGTCCAGTTAATGTTTGTCCTGACTGAAAACCTTTTTTTTTTGTAATAAAAAGTTTTTACATTTAACATGTTTTTTGTAGCCAAGCACATTTGAATGTTATAATTACATCGTAAGAGTCTGTCGTTAAACATTTACCATATATTCTATATTCTAACATTTATCAGATCTCTTCTATTATGGAACCAGCTCATCAACTTTACATGTCTAAAACACAGGCAACACATTGACAGATGGCGGTATGAGGTACATATGCACAAAGCATACTCCGAAGTCATTTGGCATCAATTTATTTAGAGTTTTGTGGGACAAGGAATACATGATTAGTATTTAGCAAAAGAGAAAATTGATCTATTGTACTCCTTCCAGGTTAAAATACTAAAATATGGTAGCCAATAGGATTTAATTTGCTAGGTACAATTAGGCACCACTTAAGTCTCTAATGTGGAAGATACAGAACACGAGGACATAATGAGGCCTTAAATACAAGCACATAGACACCCTCTTCTAATACCAGTGGAATGCTGAGGTAAAGCATGTCAATGGTCATTTTGTGGCACTATGCACTGCATGATCAATCACAAGCGATAAACGGGCACTGGGAAGCAGCTTTTATATACTGCTCTTATGTACAAATCATAATGGATGGGATAATACTGAGTCCCTCGATTTAAGGACAAGGGAATGAGAAAAAAACCACGCTCCAGTTTTTTTTGTATGACAAAACAATATGTAAGAGAAAACAATATATTTAGCGAGAAATAGCAGTGCAAAGTTATTGGATCTCTTGACCTTAAAACGTTAGGAATGCATTGATTAAATGTGGAATGTCTAAATTTCTTTGACATTTTAGAACTAAATCATCCTGACAATGTAAGTTACATACAAATTCATTTACAGAACAAAACGTGTGTTAGAACGTGACGAGACAAAAATAACAAATCGGTCACTTAAGAGTGAAAAGCATAATTTCAGACTTCAGTCACAGGAAGTTGTAACAGATGATTAGTTTTCTCCCCCAAAAACTAAATGGACAAGAACAAGACCTGCAACCCAAGCCATGTGAAATGGCTCATGCACTCCGTTTCTCTTATAGTTGTTTTCCTCCATTGTTCACATATAGCCCGGCCTCCCTTCTTTCTCCCTACCCCCCCACCCCCCAAGCAGCCAAAACAAGCCAGACAGCTGGTAACACCTGGTACTGTGGTGGTGGTGATGGGGAGGGGACCAGGCCAGCCCTCAGCCCACCAGACACATCGGGTTCCTCAGGGCAGCCCTAGCCGCTCTCCTCCCTGGCCGCCTGCTCCAGGGCGCTCTCGGACGCCGCGGAGCCCTCGAACCTCTGGGCGCCGATGGTGGCCTGCTGGGACATGCTCTTCCTCACCACGTCGCCTTTCCTCCACAGTGTGATCTCCTGGAGAACAACGGTGCGACAGAATCAACCGGTGACCGATATCAAGTCTCCTGTCCAAAAATGCTAAATCGTCAACATAGCGACGCAACGTTTCAGCTTCTGCACAACCAACGTATTCCCAAACCGTCTTATCGGATTACGTGCGGTCCCCACCGCTAGGCGGTAACGCGGACGTGGTTGGTAGTTTGATTCCCACGCTTGGTCTATATATTACAATGCTGACGTGTTAGAAACCCGGTACCTGCTGTTTAAAGTAGCGCCTCTCTTCCTCGTCGATCAGAACCAGGTTCAGGTAGTAGCGCACCGAGAACTTCTTGTTGATGTCTCGCATGGTCGGTGTCATCTCGTAGCCGGCCAGAAACAACCGGATGGGAATGGACTCCCCTGTGATTAGTAACAGTTACAATAGAGAGCCACAGTCTGTTACAGAGCTGATACAATGATGCATACAATTGTATGTCCTGTAATACATGGATAGCTTCCATGAATTGAAAGGTTCTGTAGGTAAGATTTAAGAGCTACTATTCGAGTGTGATTTGTGTATTGGAGTGTAAAAATGGCAGTCAGCTGTCTGAGAACATCTGTTTCGAGTTGACTGCGCCTGCGTCTGTATGAGTATCTTCTTGTATGAGACGCCCCTCGCCACTAATTTCTGACGTTTGTTGTTTAGTTTTAAAATCTTGCTCTCTTCTGCCCTCTTTACAGCTCTTAAATCTTACCTACAAGCACCTTTAATTGTGAATAAAAAAAGTTGAGTTGCATTACTGAAATCACTGATCAAGAAATAATTGGTTGCTGTGCCACTTACCCCTAACTGGTGCCCCATCCATTATCTCATACTTTGCGATGGTGTCATTTTCGTGGTACACACTTGGTCCGGTGCCTGTTGTCTCACGTTTTATAATGTCGATTTCCATATGCTTGATCTTGATCCTCACCAGTAGGAAGTAGATTTTCCCCACGATCACATCTTTCAGATGATACCTGTGACGGTACAGAATTAATTAAATAAATAAATGGAAATCTCAAGAGTGTCTTCCAAATGTTTATATAATATATAATAGTGATAATTATTATTACATACATTAACACTGACACTCATATATTGTTTGAAATGCTGGTCATTATGGTCTGCAAGTAATTTATATTATTAATCTAATCTTACATGGTCACTAATGAATCTTCATTTAAATCACATTGGCGAAAACGTTTTTGTTTTTCTTAAGACTCACTTGGATTTGTTGTACTCAAACTCGATGTGGAGACAGTCTTCAATCCCCACTTCCATTTTAATAGACGAGTTGAGTTCTGGGTAAGTGCTCAAAGTGTGGACCACGATATCCATCTCTTTACTAATGTCATTCAGTCTTCTGCTGACCGTCGCTCGTAAAAAGTACCTGTAGATAAAACCAAACACATTCACATCTAGGAGGTCCACATGCACGTTGTGTGCAAACTGGATGCATTTGGTAAAATATTTGGCTATTGACTTTGGATCAACTGCCTTTCTCTTGTAAAGAAACAATGGCGAATAGTAAAATATAGTTAAGTGACAGATTAAGTGAAAGATTTCAATGGTTGAAAACAACAGTGAATGTTTTGCTTCCTTCTCTGTACCTTAGCTTGACATTCTGGCCTGTGTAGGACTCGTACGGTTTCTCAACATGAGTGAACTCAAAGTCAAAGGTTTGGGACTGTGTAATTTCCCCGGGTCTTGCCAGGTCTTTCACCAGAGATACAAACTCATGATGGTTCCCTCTGTCATAGTACAGCTCTGTTGATAAAAGCAAATATTACAAATCAGATCTTGGTTTTCAAACATTCCTGCTGTTTAGTATCAGGATAAAACAGGGGTGAGAGCTCAGAGCACAATATGTCAACAAACACAGGAAACGTAAGTGAAAAGAAAAGGTGCAAAATACATGATCAACATACACACCTATTTGACCAACAAATTCAATTTTGATTCCTTGGTGCTCCAGTCTCTTCCCGGGGTTCTTCAAAGTGACATTCACCTTTCCACTTACAGTCTCACCATCATAGAAGAGAAAGTACTTGTCTTTTTTCCCATCTTCTGTCTTGTGTTCAACCTTCTTCCTCGTCTCAGCGTCATTCAGAACAACATCAATTTCTGCACTTTGACCAAAACTAAAGAAACTCATTGTACTCCCTCGCGGTTGACTATGTACACACGTTCGTATAAGCTTATGGCCTCTAGATAGCCAGTCTTGATAGACTTGTTTGCAAAGTATTTATCGCAGCTCTATGACCTTACTCATGCAGAATAAGAGAATCACATATGCTAGACCTGTAGAGAAAGCTACCCTAGGCACCAGACCAGACGTACACTTAGCGGTCAACAAGGAAGAAATCAAAAGCCAAATTAGAAAAATATCTTCACTACTTCCATAGTCATTTCTTCGATGGGATAAACTAGCATCGACAGTCCGCATGCGGATCAAGACGCCTTGTGTCCATCAGAAAGTCAACGACGACTCCAGTCAACGATGACTCCAGTAGTTACATTGGTTTGAATTTGAAACTCTTAGGAGATTAACGCAATCTGTCGTGTATTGAAATTACATCTACACAGTAAATGTTGTCAAATTATCAGGAAGTAGGACTAGTTTGTTAACACAAGTACTTCCGGGTGATCCTTTCAAAATAAAACTACAGGTACTTCGGCACATATTTTAATTTACATAATGTGGCTTCCAAGTGGTGGCAACTCAAAATGTGACGATTCTCTCAATGAATGCATGTGTAGTTTCCACATCCATGGAAGCATCCACATCCACGGTAGCCTCCAAATCTATTGTAGCATCCACATCTATGGTAGCATCCACATCCATAGTAGCATCCACATCAATGGCAGCATGATATGGTTTACAGAACAGCTGACTATCTTGGAATTATAATATCCAGTCTGCGATTTGAATTTGAATTGTCTTCTAAAAGCCTTTCCTGTCATGAAAAGGCTTTTCGGAAAAAAGTAATTTAAATTATGCATGTATTATTATCGAATTAACTACGTATGTAATCATTTTGTTGTACCCATTATAAATATGTAGCTATATATCCCAGTGTGACATTAACCATTCAATAGGGTCTCTCTGGTTAACTTTGGATTCCCACAATATGTTAAAAAGGCGAGCAAAGCAATTGTCCAATTAAAAATGTATTTAATAGTAACAAATCAAAACATTTCACAATAATATCAAATGAACAGTTCCTGAGTTATTACACAAATCATTCTAGAAGACTTTCAACACTGACACCTATTGTTTCAGAAGATGAACTGTAACCGATGAATGACAAGTTTAATACTGCAGATAAACACTGATTAATACGTTTTGTAACTCTATGTTCAACAAACAGTTTTTATTGCCATATGTACATAAGTATGCTGCCAATGCATGAAAAACATAATAACAAGAAATGTCTTTGTACATTTAATATTGATTCAAAACTGGACAATATGTCCAATATTCACAAAATAATTAGTAAAGCACAGAAGGTCACTTATACACAAAAACAGCACTCTTTACCAAGTTTATAGTACATAGTGAGCTGCAGCATTGTGGTATACGTAGTCGAATTCATTGTAGTTGTTACACTCAGACATACTTACAACTTCAATCAATAAAACAATCAATCAATACATCGGCCAACAAATTGGCCTATATTATGCTACTAATTACCTGCGTAGTAACAATATACAATAACCTTTAACCTTTCAAACCACATAAACAGAAGATGTGTTACATTTGTGAAATGTTATAGAAAATAAAACTTTTTTTGGAAAACAATTTCAGGAGTATAAAGTTGTTGAGATAAAAAAGAGGATTTGTTCAAAACCTTCCTGAAGAAAAATAACTCACTGTTTCTTCCACGGTCCGACTGTTGCCCCAACAGAAAAAGGTCACAGCTTTAAAAGGAAGCTAGTAAGTTGTGCAATAAAACGTTTCTTGCAAAGTAAGAAAAGCTAAATGAAATAAAATGCGTTGTAGTTGTGAAATCAACTAATATTACTTTGGCAACTTTTTGATGTATTTGTATCTCTGTGCTCTGGAGAATTGTGTGCTGATGATACGGCTCGTATTCTACTGAGATGGACCGGTTGCTGAAGTTGTACGATTGGTTCATTTTCCTTCTGCTTCCTTCACACGCCCTTGTTGTTAAATGTTGAAAGACGACTTGCGTTTTAGAATTGATATAACATTTTGAGTTGTAGCATATTGGGATAAATGGTATTACAAAGAATCAAAGTTATTATGTACTCAGTAATACTTGTATATTTGTATATATATATAACGAAGGCCAGTAAGTTGTGCCTAAGGAGCCCTAGCTCATGTGCCATAATACTTCATATTTGATAATGTTGACCACTGTTTCCTCCCACCCGATGGATATAGATTTGTCTTGTCGTACAGACTCGGATGAAGAATACTGTGCCACCTCATATGACGAATGACGACTTGTGTCGAAAATGTCCCTGTGACAAAAAACAAAGACAAAATGATGTAGTTAGCCTAAATCGTAATTAATACTGCAACAATCATAACACTCTTTGTATATGAAACATTTAGATAGTGAAGATCAATTTGTACCTCGTCTGCATCGCCATAATCCACACCATGGTCCTGGGCTGGCATTTTATAGCTGAAATGATGACAAAGCTCAAGTATTAGTTTAGCCTTATGTTGGAATTAGAAGCCAGCCCCTATCCTCCTTCTAAGATAGCTAGGACTGCAATTACTTCCTATCGTGAGTTTGAAAGGCTGAATGCATTTATGTAGAACAAGTAGTTGATGATATGACCATGATTATAACTGAACACTGTTTGGTTTGCAAGAGGATCTACAGTTACAAGTGTCTTGTGACTATAGGTTGAAATCCCACCTTTTTTTCTTCTTGTTTCTTGATAATTGACATTGTGTGTTTAAAAAAGACTGATTGTTCCTTAATAGCAGCTACTTCGTTAGCCAGCTACCAAACTGTTGGTATAAGAGTTAACTGATAAATATTTGGTGATTTTAATGCGTCACTTACTTATTATCACTGTGATCTTTGCTGGAGAAACATCCGTGTTTGTGGGCATGACAAATCCCAACAGTTACACAGATGAATGCAACAAATGCAGCCAATGACTTCAGGAATATCCCCACGATGTCAATATCATCTAGAATAGTATGAGAAAATATGTGTTAGATAAAATACAAAATGTTTACATTTGCTTAAGTTTAAATGATTCACATGGTTGCATGATAAAAACTAATTCAATCCCATTATTTGAGTTGAATATTGTTTCTTCTTTTTGATTGGCAGTTGAGGAATCGTTCAAAGGCAATCAGCCAATCACTAGTCTCAGGCTATAAGCTTATATTTTGCGGAGGCTACAAGTGAGCTTGTGCTTAGTTCCACTAAGGTGACTGTGTGTATTTATAGTTGGTCTGCAATGGATTATATGGATTATAGTTATTCCCACTGTGAGTCTGTATCTCCAAATGATTATAGCTCCCCTTTATTCCCTATGGTAATTATACGATTAGAGAACATGTTGGTTTAAGTATTACTTCATTCTTCACTATTTCATGTTTTTCTACATGCACTTTGGGGGTAATTGGATTTAAAATTAATTTGGGACTTGGATGCAATTTTTATGAAAAATGTGGAAATCTTAAATGATTGTGACGTGCAATGAGACAATACTTAACTAAGAAGCATTATTTAATGGAATACATATTTCCATTAAATAATGAAATAAATAGTATGTTATTATTGTATACATCTTGTCACACCTATTCAAAGAAGTAAAACGTGTAATTTATATATGTGTACATGCGTCAGGCTAAGTGTTATGATGTTGTCATTACATAACAGACTGTTACTGCCAGTGCTGTCATTAAGAGCTGGCTGAGCCCACTGCTTATGCCTGGTCTAAACTAGTCCAGGCAAGCTGGGATCAGTTTACTCCCCAGCACTCACACAGAGGATCACAAAGTTCTGATAACAATGGAAATGAGTGAGAGACCACTCACAGACTTCCATCTTCTGTGGGGGACACTGAGCGTGGCCTGCGTCGTTCTTCGCCTGACAGTAGTACTCTCCGGCATCATCCTTCTTCACCCGACGGAATTTCTGCCAAGAAGACATTTTCCACAATAACATAACTGGTTTTACGCTCCATTGGATGGCTCCCACCTGAAATGTAGAACTAGATAGAGAATACTGAACAAACACATGTTAATAATACTATTATTCATAATTGTGTTATTGAAACCTCACTAATAATTATTGATGAAACCCTTTCGATAGGCTGCGGACATTGGGGATCAAACCCAGTTACCTTTTCGGCTTGGAGCCTTACAACCCAGCCAAAACACTATTCCACCCACAAAGGCCCCTCCATTTTGCTTGTTTTCCCCTGATGCAACACCCACCAGGCTCCCAGTGTCCTGGTTGATGGTGTAGGAGGAGTTGATGAGCCTGGGGCTTGTCTTGGGGTCCAGGGGCAGCTCCTCGTTGTTGTGGAACCAGCGGTACTGCGAGGCGGGGAAGCCTTCGTTCTCCAGACAGCGCAGCTCCGAGGACGTTCCCACGGTGACCGCATCCGGGACGCTGCACCGCGGCACCACTGGTTTCACTGTGGGGAGGGAACGCAGGACGCTTTACTACCGTCATCCTAACTCAATGTTTTTGTCTTATTTTGTCTTACTGTCATAAGAACTTCACTTTATTGAATGTCCATGTTATACTGCCCATCTGACAAGCAGTAGGGCCCTGTTCTCTGCCTGTTCAAAAGGTTGCAAGGACCCTCAATGTTTCATCCGACGAGCAACACAGTACAGAGCAACACAGTACAGTACAGTGCAGTGCAGTGCAGTGCAGTGCAGTGCAGTACAGTGCACTGCAGTACAGTACAGTGCAGTACAGTACAGTGCAGTGCTATGCTAACGGTACCTCTCACTGCGAGGCTAATGAGGATCTCGTCAAAGTCTCTCTGGTCGTCGATGGCCGCCACCTCACAGCGGTACTCTGCGGTGTCAGTGCGGGTGGCGTTGAAGATCAGAATGTTTGCCGGTTCTCTGAGCTGTGCCCTGTGCTCCAAGTCGCCTGGGCAGGGGGGGGGGACAAGGAACAAAACCACTCATTGAAATACACAGCGTGTCCCCGCGACGGATCAACGGGGGAATTCACTGCCCACTTCTCCACCACAATGTGGGTCTAAGAAGTGGGCAGTTCAGTCCAGTGCAGCGGTGCCAAGATGTTCCTGTGAAACACTGTGATGCTGACTGAGCGATTCATTTTTATTATGAAAAGAAACGTTTCAAAAGAGTGCATACCAGATATCCGTTTCTGAAAGTACACATAACTGGGAACGCCGTTTTTGATCTTCTTCCATTCAATCCGGGGATTGTTTGTGGAGATGGATTCTATTAAACAGGTCAGCTCAATGGCTGTGGAAGTGGAGAGAAAGCGGCAAGGAAAAACAAAAGATATCAGTAACCGGTAGGCCCAGTAAGAACAAAAGCTACTTTGGGCAGAAGGGGGAACGGACGGATTGTTCCAGAAGCTTACGTTCAAACTCATTTGCCCACACAATCTTGTCTGTCGTCCGGAGAATAACAGCAAGTGATGGCACATGGCCTGCAAATAGAAAGACAGAAAACAGGAAGACAGTTACAGCTCCATATGGCAGACAGCTGGGTGTCTATCAAAAGGAATTAACGGATCAGATTTGTTGAATTAAAGTACTGAGTGACTGACAACAGAAAATCTGTGAGTTAGGGCCCTAGGATATGATTTATGTAACCAGAGCTCATTAATCACGTTCCAATTGTATCCCAAGAGATTAACACCTGGGGCTAAATGGGTAAATGGTGCAGTCATGAAACACTAAATGGCCACAAAAAAGGCCCAGCCTTTGTACCCTAAAAATATCACAAAATGCAGCAGCTTGTCATTTTCGGTGGGTGTTAAGAATGATATTAAAGATTTGTATGTAAGCACGTATTTTCTTAATTTTAACAAAAATGTATACACCACTCTATACCCTCATGAAAAATACATTGTGGAGGAGCCTTCCAGTCTATGTGCTGATGTACTGCTGGGTGATGAATTAAACAGCGACTGTACAGATCTATTATGGGGTTTGGAATATAATTAATGCCATGTTTTGTTTGTTTGTTTTCTATTTTTACACTGAGTCAGCTCTAAAAAGTATTGTTTGTCGACGTGAAAGCACCAGAATAACTTGGCTGAACAATGGTACTGTTTTTAGTTTTAGCATATTAGCGTGGTCTTTTCAAGGGAGGGATTATTTCCTGGTTCGAAGCGATCAAATAAATTCTTTATTCAGCAATTCCGGTTCAGTACGGACGCTTGCGTGAAAGAGAGGGGGAATTTATGACGCACGCAGTGAGTGAGGATGCATGTAAATGAACTACTTAACAAAAAAACATAGACCCAAAACAGAACAATCACATTTATGCTAATCTGCTTTTCCTGTTTACCCTCAAGGCCTAGAATTAAAAGGCACAAAAACCTAGACCTAGATCCTAGTTGTTGTGAAGTAGCCTATTAAGTTGTCGCTTCAGCTCTAAAGTGCACTCCTTGTAGCAAGGTTTGTTTCTTAAAAGCCAGATCTAAATGGCCTCATGTTAGATCAATTAGGCTGGCTCAATCAAAATGCATTAACGATCCAAAAGGATTAGCATATCAAATAAGCCAATTGTAGAAGGATACATCAACTGGCAATCGAGCCCAGATCATTAAACATACATTAATTGGTCATAACTCAATATATTGCAATTCTTTTTAAACAGAGTGGTCCGCTATATGCTATTTGTGTGCCTTTCACATTGTGCATACCTTTCAGCGACTTTACGTATCAACAACATCGTCTCTGCTCACAATTTAATAACATAACAACAATAATTGGCGGGTTCACGTCCATGTGAAAAGACCCATGCAGAGCAGTGAGGCCCAACTGAGTCCTTTCCTTTCTCTGTCGGACAACACAGAATGCTACAAAATGAGGGGTTGGATTAGACAATAATAAGCAGTGTGGCTTCCTAATTGGCCGAAACATCCTCCACAGCTTATTTTGGATGCTCTGTGATAGTAACCCTCTTAGACAATGTCGTGACTGCAATTTCTTTCTGCACTCCGAAAGACTATACCACCCCCTCGCCCCCCACCGCCTCACACACCATCACCTCAGCAGCACTGCGCATAATGCCTCCTCGCATCCAAGTAGCTTTGGTACCCCCAGCGCAAAGTAGAACTAGCATAGTGGCCAAGTGCTCATTGTTGACAATGGGGACAACCCGCATACTGCCACAGCATAATGTTAGCACAGCTGTGGTGGCTGTGACTAGGAGATGTGACTCCTAGGTCTCCGCTTCCGTCTCTGTTGCGCTGACTTTCCCACTCTGTGCACGGAGAGGGCTATTTTTATCCCAACAGTGACTGGACATCCTGGGAGACACATAGCTTATCCAGCAGACACTGCCCCCCAGTATACAGATGAGATTTGTTCTGGTCTGTTAGCATGGAAACAACCAGGAATTGTGACTGAAGAATCAGCCCTAAGGTTTCTTGCACTGAAGAACGCTTCAAAAATAGAGAATGGCTTAAGGCTTTATTAATGTTTTTTAGAGTTAAATGTTTGAGTTTGGAAGATCATGACGTACTACTGGGACGTGTTCAGTCTGTCAGCATGGAGACATTCGATGGGTACTCAAACTAGCACATAAAAAGCAGTCAAAAAGAGAGATAACAGATCATGCAGAGATCATACAGACTTTATAGGACGACTCCAAAAGAAGACTCCAGCAAAGTTCTGCATTTCAATGTTTTAGTAATTCATTAAAGCTGGGGAAGGGAATTTATTTTTACAAGCATTTTGGACATATTTGTTGAACCTCTCTTCACATCCCTATAGCACTCAATTAATCAAATGCTCTTTCCAAAAAAAGAAAAATATCTGGTATCTGTGGCTGACGCAGGCCTGTAATAAGCCAGTGAATAATTTAATTCAGCCCGAATGAAATGATTGGATGGCTTACCTGTCTGTCTACCTACCTACCCGGCTACCTGCGTGGAATCTGCCCGTGCACTCATTGGGCATGACCGGAGTCTTCCACAAGGCTAGGCTGACCTATTGCTAAAGCTAACGAGCTAGTCATGTGCTTTGGGGGAGTGGCTTTGGTGAGAGGCCTGAAGGGAGGGGTGAGATTTTTTTGGGGTGTGAATTGCCTACCCTAGCTTTAAGTAAGTTGTATGACTCAAGAATGCAGTATTTGTATTTGTTTGTTTAAGAGGCTAGGGATCATAGATTAAGGGGCATAAATAATACGAAAATAAGAAAAACTGAAGCCTATGGTGTTTATTTATAATTATTTTAAAATGTGGTTCTTAAAAAGATCATTATGATGTCTGTAAACTGGGCCCTACAGTGAGGCCTACTGATGCCCTGCATCTTGTTACAACCCTGACCTCGTGTCCCCGTCTGTAGTACAGTAAAACAATACATTTAAGGCCGTGGGAAAGAATGACAGTGGTTGATTAAAAAAACAATGGCTATATATGGGTTAAATGCTAATATTTCCTACAAAACAAAAGCATTCATACACACAATAGTGACCCTCGTAACACAATCACGTCGAAAGATGAATCTGTATCTGTTCTAATACATAAAAAATAATCCATGCAGGAAAGCCAGCCTACGCAAGCCCTTTTTTTTTTTATTAATCTCTTGGTTGTGGTAATGCATAGATAAAGTGCCAAGCCTGTTTGGAGAGAAATGTTCTATTAAATAGCCACATTTTGCAATCGTCTGAGGCACTAAAAACATGCAAACAACTGCCCTTCCATTCTCAATACAAAGTGGTGGATCCAGTAGGTCTATAAAAAGCCTTTTTCCAGACATTCCAACACAGCCATTGCAAACATGCAATGGCTTCTGCACTCAGTCTTTTTTGAATTGAAGCTCAGTGTCATAAGCATATAATAAGTAAATGTGCCATCTAGACTGCATGGCAACTGGAGTAGTACCACACATCAAATAGGGGCTGTGTTATATATTATGTATTTATACAACATATTTGTAAAACATTCCCATATTACAGCACGCTGTAATGGAAGGAAGAGAAACATTTTAGATACGCGATGACAATAGGATAATATGAAAAAAAACATTAAATTAATTCATAATTATTATGTTTTATTGTAATTGTGGCAATGAAATGGTAAATTCCACTTTTTCATTATGCATCCAAACCCTAAAAAATAAAATACCTAATGCAATATAATTTCATGATGCATATTCTAACAAATTCAAACAAACATTCTAATAAATATAGACACACGTTCAGTAACCTGGACCTAAAATCCCCCTGGCAGGTGCTGTGTCCTTCTGAACTGAGAGGACAAATTATATTTTGGACTTGGAGCTAGGATCTACCTTTAAGGCTCACATTGGCAATCACTTCAGCGCTGCCGGCATCGCAGTGTATTACATACCCCCAGTCAGTAAATAAATCTGGTGTCATCTCATTTCAGATTCGGAACTGCAGAGCTATATGAGAACAGCTTTATGAGCGAGAAAGCTTTGCCTGCTAGCTTTATCACTTTAGCACTGAAAACACTCTTACAACTAAAGGCTCAGGCAGCACACAGGCCTAGAATCGGTTGGGTACCACTTTATGTGTGGATGTATGGCTGACTATTACTGCATAAGCGTAGCAGATGGTCACTATGGCCGCTGGCGAAAAGCAGTCACACTCAGCCTGTTAACTTGTGTTCTAACTCTAGTCATGCGATGGCTGTTCATACATGCTTAATGACTGAATCATTTGCAAGACTCAAATGCAGCGATGGGGGTATTTGCACTTCAGAAATGAGTCACGCCAATTGGAAATATCACAGAGCATTAACCAACTTGAAGGGGGACTTACATTCACCCCATTAAACTGGCTGGCCACAGCTTGCCCTGCTAGGGTGGGGCAGAACAACAACATTAAGGGACAGATTGAACCTGCTGGCCACCTATAGGGCAAGCCATCCTTCACTCCAGCCTGTCCTTGACCTGAGAGTCTCTGAGACCATTTGTAAAGCCTTCATTACCGTGTGTCAGGCTAGTACAGAAGTTAAGAGGCAGCAGACAAATGCATTCTCTACCACATGGACATATCCAGCTGGGGGAAAAGGAGAAAGAAATAATGGTATGCCAAAGGGGTTACACCTGTTAACACACGGAGGCACACGAATGTGAATAACTGTTCCAGCATGCTATTAAGGAGCATTGTCTCATGGTAGAAGTGTATGATTACTGTCAACGAAACGCGAAGTGCAAGTGGTGATTTTGTTAAAAGCAAAGTACAATTCAAAACCTAGTTATTACCGAATTATCGATGGTCAGTAAACGTGTCACCGTGATGAGATAGATTTGTATGCATTGTAAAAAATCGGTATGCTTAACACTGTATGAGTAGCTTTACATTTCTATTAGAGCCCTCTTAGAATCAGGCATAAATTAAACGCATGCATCGGGAGGCTAGGCATCATCGTCCGGGTGTCAGATACCCACCCTGTTAATATTTAATGTCGCGGAGTTAAATCTATTGCCCTTCGTTAGAAGAAAGCTCCACAAGACTCTCGACACGTTCCCCACCACAAAGGAACATCTCAACATGTTCACAGACAGCGAGCCTAACGTTTGGTCACGGCTCTAGCGGGAAGAAGGGCTTTGATTTACAACTACAACCGCACGTACGGCAGAGCAAACCCCCCGCACCGCGTCGTTATAGAAAAGAAAATTACTTACATATGCTCGAAAAAAATAGAATGAAAGCGATGATTCGCGCTATCGCCATCTTGTAGCTTTCCATTTATCGGTCACAACACTTGCACATACACATACACACACACACATACGCGAGCTAAGCTCTGTGAGACTCAGCACCTCTGTGAGGTATAGGAGGGAGGATGGGGTCCACCGCGAGACTGCTGGATGTTGCCATGGAGGAGTTTCCATAGCTACATGGGCATCGCGGCGGAACAGGGGCTTTCGACCACCGGAAATAGCTATACCATACAATTCCTATTCTACAAATCCAAACAATGCATTTTATTGTTATACTAGTGTGTCTTTGTCAGGTAAATGTTCCCTAAACATATATGACATTGTTCAGACCAATTATTGAGGAATAACGGCACATATTCTTCACAAACAAACCTATATTATGTTTAAAATATATATTTTAATCAGGGCACCTGTCGGTCAATTTAGGTCTATATGAGGCTACGCATTATCAATTTCGATTGTTAAAACGGTTGAAACCATTTTACATTATTTATTTAATTTATTTTTATTTAAAAAAATAAAGCTGCAGGTTCACCTGATTAAACTGCAGGTGGCAGTGTACAATCAAATATCCGCCTATGGGAGCACACGTCACTAGCTATAATCACTGCATTTGTTTCAGCTTACCTAACGTTTTCGACGACATATAACCTTTGTGAGCCTATTACATTTGTGCCAAGAGTTATATGGTTGGCACAACGTGTTATAACTATATGTAATAGTTTATAATATTATAAATATAATATATCATATCATATAAATATAATATTAATTATAGTATTATTATGAATTTTCTAGAAGACCTCACTCAGAAGGGCCTATAAAGCAAGCGCACAAAATAATAGTCAGCTATAGGTGTACTAAATTTAACGGTAGGGACAAAAAAAGAGACAAAAATCAAAGTCGCAGGCCCATCCTGTCATTTCATTCGGCCCAAATTAAATAATTGGATGGCTTACCTGTCTGTCTACCTACCTACCCGGCTACCTGCGTGGAATCTGCCCGTGCACTCATTGGGCATGACCGGAGTCTTCCACAAGGCTAGGCTGACCTATTGCTAAAGCTAGCAAGCTAGTCACACATTTTGGGGTAGTGGCTTTGGAGGGAGGCCTTAAGGGAGGGGTGGGATTTTTTCCCATTGGATACTTTCAAAATGTAGTTTACTCTGGCTGGTTTCTGCCTACCCTAGCTTTAATGCTAATAAACAATCAACTGTGTATGACTATTGCTGTCATATTATAGGCTACTTTCTCTTTATTGGCCAAGTCCTGAAAGGTTATCATGCTGTTCAATTGTCTTTTTTTAGTTGTTACATTTTTCCATCTCGGAACCAAAAAGTAAAACCACAAACTCTGAGCCCACCAGAATTGGTGATCCTAGCTCGACAGGGGTGTGTGCATTGTCTGGCCGCGACCGACCTCAAATTGGATCACTTCTCATTTTGGGACCAGAATTGATAAACTCTGCCCTAGAGTGAGAAAGAGGTAACCTGATTATCATCCTAGGCAGACAATGGGACTTGCGTTATTACTTTCCATCGATGAGGACATTTTACCTTCATTGAGCAATATTCCAAAAAAATATGTGTTAGGAAAGAATGGTCTCAGATCTCTGAAGATTAAAATACATGAGGTTAAGACTCAGAGACATGAGTCATACCGTTACGTAACAGATTGAGTCTGTCAAGGTGCTGCTGCTCCGGATACCTCCTCCAAGGAATTATTGAGAAGGTGGTGCCAATTTTTTCTGTGCTTTCACAATTCTATTCAGTATGCCTGCTGTAATTAATATCTACATGGGTTTGAAAATGATTTGAGCAGGATCTCAAGTTCAGTGGTGAAACAGGATACTGGCATACACTGACACATTAGGGCCTTAGTTTGTAACCTATTCAAAATCCATACAACAACTATGTTGTTAAAAACATGATAATATTAAATATCAATGGCTTTTCTAGCTCAACACATAATACCAAGAGCTTGTGATATAAGTATTCCTCTCCAGTCACCAAAACTAAACGTTGAAAGTTTTGGCGATCCATGGAGGCTGTTAGGTACTGGGTTGCGTCCAGAGCTAAGGGCTTGATAGCTTTATTCTGAGCGTTTGACCCTCGGTCAGAATGTTCTGGGTTCGATCCCTAATGTCCTCAGCCTAACTGAAAGCATCCTTAAGCCAGATGCTTAACCCCTGCCTGATCCTTAAAGATCTATCCCTGTATTCAATATAAGGCACTTTGAATAAAATGTCCCAAATGAACAAACACAGCCACCAGTCTGCTCAATAGAAGTGGGTCATTACAGTCGGATTAGTGAGACATGCACAGTAGCTAATGTCCATAGCAGCATATTGTGTTTTCTCATGCTTTCCAGGCATTACAAAGCCTACTTGTCCAGTGTCACTTAATAGTGTCATAAAGCCTAAAGTAGCCCTTGAGTATTGATGCTAGCCTCATTGGCCAGGTTTTGATTATATATTTATTACCGTTACTGCTATTTTGTGTAGCAATATGCTGCAATGTATGTCTTTATCTATTACTAGTTTATAGCATATTGCCAAATTGCGTAGCAATATGCTACAAGTTAATACTGACAATAATACCAATAATCTTCATATAAAGACATGTCTTAGTTAGCTCTCACTGCCTTGACACCTGCCTGAACCTTCAAGATCTTTATGCAGCTGCCAACTCTCTCCTTGCAGCTATAATTAGAGTATACTTGCAAAACAACACACTTAATTACCTCATCATATTTCTGCTGTTAATAATTCCTACATCCCAAAATCATGTTTTCTAACCATATCTATTATTTTTGCCTGATCTACTGTCCAATTTACGATGCGATCATGTTTCTGTTTCGAACACATGGATAAATAATATTTTGGTATTCATATAGAAAAAACTAATGATAAAAAGATAATAAAAACACACTGAAAACGCAGCAAACATTATTTATAAAAGATGTGCAGACAGCTTTGTGTGTCAACGATACAGACATAGCATGTATGTTTGCCACTAACAAGGCAAACATTTTAATGGAAGTAACTTAACAAAAATGTTCAAATCATATTGTTAACAAATGCTTGTATAACCAGTTGATATTTGTGTCAGACGATCATCTATGCTAGTGGTGCAAGTATAGCCTACATGTAAAAATATCATGGTATAATATTATAATACTATGACATGTGGTTTGTTTCAATGGTCACAGTGACCTTGTAAGTATTCTTAATGGGTCAAATCCCCATTGTTCCAAAATAAGTACTACCTAGCCAATAGCTTGTCACCTTCATCTTTTACTAATGTATTGCTGTCATAAAACTACTAAACAGAGCCAGTTTATTGTTCGTATCCAATATGACACTGTGCTGACAAGACATTTAATTTGAGAGACAAAAGCTCAACGACTGAAGAGCTGATGAGGGTGTTTCATTGCCAGGATCCTGACCCACTGCTTAAAACTTCAGAAACACTCATCAAGACATATGCTAAATACCCTACAGGCCATTTGCCTTCTACAACACCTCTCTCACTAGAAGCTAAACATACTTTTTGAATCAGGAGCTAACAAACCAAAGCCTATTCTAACTGATCGAATACGATAATAACATATAAATTGCCACATAATTGCAATTTTAGATTTTTTTTTAACAATCAATGTGTCGTAATAGTTAGTATTCACACAACAATGCTGCAGGTCATCTGTGATATCAGACAGTGGCCAACAGAGGGGAGCACCACAGTACTGGACTCAAAAAAAGGACAGAGTACTGCGCCTTTTCTTCAAATGGACTTAAAAATTAAAGAATCAGCATGTTTAACTTGGAGTCT